>CM055440.1:5199260-5267452 GCA_029228465.1 Salix viminalis | reverse complement strand
GAGCAGCTAAATAAAAGACTGATTTTATGCTTAAAAGTCGCCGAGGGGGCCCATATTAACGGGACCTGGTTGGGTCTCTTCCAAAGATTCCACAATGCTGGCTGCACCGAATTCACTGCCACTCTGGAAAACAGTCGGAACGAGGACGCTGCTTTCGTCAATGGTTGAGCTGTTCTCCAAAATCCATCATTAAATCTACACCGTACGTTACAGGAATCACAGATACCGAGAAATTAGCTGATAGTGACTGGAATCGTGAATGATGAGATTTTCAACATACTTTTTACTCACTAATTTATTGAATTAATATTTTTTATTTTTTACAATTTATTTTTAGAATTAATATATTTAAATATCTGAAAAGTATTAAAAAAAATTTATTTCATATAAAAATATTTTTTTTAAAATACTTTTTAAATATATAAAAAGTAAACTGCACAGTCGCAGAAAATAAGTAGGGAAATAAAGCTTTTGAGACATGGCACCGTTTGTAGGTGTCCGAGAATGAATTTTTTTTTTAATATTTTTAAATTATTTTAATGTATTAATATTAAAAATATTTTTTTAAAAGTAAAATATTTTTTTAAAATCACTTATTTTTACATAGCAATAAATCATGCTATGAGAGTGTAATTAAAATTACTTTTTTTTATTAAGAAATACATCAAAATAATATTTATATATTTTTATTTTTTTTTAAAAAAATTAGTTTTTGATATCAATACATCAAAATAATATAAAAACTACAAAAAAATATTAAATTTAAAATAAAAATATTTTTTTTAAAAAATGCTTTAAATACATAAAAACAGGCAGTAGACATGCAAAACTTTTGAGATTTGGCCGATTTTGATAATCCTAGAATGTATTTTAAAAAAAATTTTTTTCTGTTTTAATTTTTTTATGTATTATTGTAAAAAACATTTTAAAAAAAAATAAAAAAATATTATTTTTTAAAATATAATTTTAAAATTTTATTTTTTATATAATATTAAGAATATGTTTGAAGGTGTAATTATTTTTTACTGTTAAAAATATAAATCATAAATAATTTTTTTTCTTAGAAAATTAAAATAATATTTTTTTTGACATCAAGCTTCTTTCCATTAAAATAATATAAAAATTATATATAAAAAAAATAAATAAGGTTTTTTAAACTCTTTTTGTAAAGTAGTTTTTTAATCACAGTGCAAGTAATTAGACGTGCAAAGCTTTTGAGTTTTGGCAGCTTCCGCTTTTCTTTTCTCTTGTCCTTGTCCGCTTTCTAACACCACAAACACTGTCACCAAGACAAGCTAGAGAGCTACTTCTTGGGAGAGAATTGAAGACGAACAGAGACAGAGAAAGCGAACTACATTGTTTTTTTAGTGCGTGCGAGACACAAATGGGATCTGGGTCTGGAAGCTTTTTAAAGGTTCTTCTTAAGAACTTTGACGTTCTTGCTGGGTATGCTTTCCTTGTTCATGCTGTATTTATTTGTTGCAAGGTTTTTTGAAACTAAAAACATGAAAAGCTTCAATTTGTTCTTGATTTGATTGTGTGTTGGGGAGTATTATTTTGCTACCGAGATAGTGGAAACCTTCAAAGTAGGGTGTTTGTATTTATCTTTATTTTTTTTCTTTTGGTATGAAAAAGTTATTCAAAGATAAAACAAACTCATTGGCTGATTATTTTTCTATTTATATAATGTGCCTTTTTTTTTAAAGAGAAAAAAATCTAACTTTTAATCTGAATATTCTCCAGGCCGGTGATCAGTCTTGTTTATCCTCTGTAAGTCCCCCCTCTTTTCCCTATTTCCTGTTTTTGTTTCCTTTTCCTGCCATAGCTCTTTTTGTGAGTAAAATGTTATTGATAGCTGCTTAATTTGGGTTGTATTTGGACAGATATGCCTCAATTAGGGCAATCGAGACTAAATCTCATGTTGATGATAAGCAATGGCTTACTTACTGGATTCTTTATTCCATGCTCACTCTCTTTGAGCTCACCTTTGCAAAAGTCATTGAGTTGTAAGTTTTCTTCACTTCAAATTACCCTCTTAAAATATTTTGACTTGTTTTGTTTTATCTTTTCTGTTTCTATCATTAATAGTACTTTCAGAATGGGAATCAGGGAATTGCATTGCTGATGGTGGCTGTTGAATATTATTGTTTTGCAACTCCTTTTTTGCTAGTTCTGGTGCTATCCAAAGCTGGACCAACTCACAATGAACCAGCTTCTGAGAGAATTGAGTCATCTTGCCTTTTTTTGTATCCTAAATAATTGGTCAGCAATTTATTGTGCTGAATAATATCTTTCCTGAAGGGGGAGCACATTTTACATCGTGACAGTGTAGTTTTGTGCAAATTTGGTGCACTTCTTAATGGGAATAAAATATAAACCAAAAATCAATTACATGAAATGCTTTGTGTAGTTGCTACTGTTATTTTAACAATGCACTTTTGGAAAAATATTTAGCTGGTGGCAGAATTTGCTAAACCCTTGAATGTGATGGCAGGTTACCATTCTGGCCATACGCGAAGCTCATTCTGACCTGCTGGTTGGTCGTTCCACAGTTCAGTGGTGCTGCATACATTTACGAGAACTTTGTGAGACCTTTCTATGCCAACCCACAGGAAACCATTAATATATGGTATGTGCCAAGAAAGAAGGATATCTTCAGCAAACCAGATGACGTTCTTACTGCTGCGGAGAAATACATTGAAGAGAATGGGACTTATGCTTTTGAGAAGCTCATTACCAAGGTAGGTGATGAGCCATAGACAATTGTCTTAAACTGATTTTGAGAGCCATGATGACTCTAGGAATCTGCTGACAAAATGCCACACTATTTGTTTGAGTGGAATGGACTGATGAACAAGTAGAGAGGGATGAAAGAGGCGCGCACTACAATCATTCCCTCATTTCCCTGAACCATCTCTAGTTTTGATCTACTAATTAAGAAAAGAGAATGATGCTAAACATTAAAATACTAAGACGACTTCATGGACGATTGGATTGGAGGGTACCACCATTGAATCCCGCTTTAAGATCATGATCACAATTGTAGCTGATTAAATGGTTTGCCGATAACATGTAGCATGAAATATCTTCGAACACATTGCAACTATAATAAGATAATAGCTCAAAGCATCTGTTCTGGTTCTGCAGGATAAGTCCAGGAGGAGTAGCGGCTATACATTCTTCTCTGGTGACAGGGATGGCCGGCACTGAGAGCTTCCAGCTTGTCCTATTACCATGTTCCTTGTTGGGGAAGATTTGCCAGAGTTCCTTCCGGTCCTATTACCATTGCTGCTACTGAATAGAGTTCTTTGTTTTCACTGAACCTGGTGATGTTTTTCTGTCTGTCTAATGTGATCTGTGGTTCTGTGGACACGTGATGTGTTGTAAGGTTGTAGTATCTAAAAATCATGGCTGCTCGCTCTATTTTCATGCGTTTAATTATGTTCTTGACTCTCACCGGAAGATGAACTACACGCCAGGCACTACAAGATCCCTAGTAATCGATCACTTTTTGCAGCAAACCATTTCTTCTGGTTAACGTTGTATGCTACAAATGTTTTATATCATGTGAGCTGTGTTGTATATCTTCAGTATCTCAAGGCTCTATTCCGTAGCCATCTAGCTTCGTGAGTGGTTTCTTTTCCACCATTTTTTAGGATTTTTTTATAAAGTATTTATAGCCCTAGTAGCCACTTATCCTAAAAAAGAAAAGATTTTAATTCTTCATTGAAGCCGAACCACTAATTCTTCAATAAATCCAAACCACATTAAAAATCCTTGCAACCCATGTTCATGTACAGGTTTAAGATTTAAATAAGCCTCGTTTAACATCTATTTGCAATCTATAGCTTTGGCCAATTTAAATAATATTGAATTGAAATTCTAGCACAATATAGTTATATATATATATATAAAAAATCTCACTGGATCCAATATACGGTTTAAGAAATGGTGGACAAGGTAGTTGAAGGTGATGGATGGAAACAGCTCTCCAAGAACTTCTAGTTTAGGAAAATGATAGGTGCAAATCATGTCAATTTATTGCTGGATTAAAATAACTAGCAATATGACGATCAATTTGTCCACCGAATCTAATATATATATATATATATATATATAGATAAAGATAAGGAAATCAACTAGTTCGGGACCGCCTCCACACACGGTGGAGAGAGCGGCGTTAGTAGTTGCCCTCTAACTTTGATAGATTAGTCACCGCGTAAATTCACAAAAACCTCGAAACAAGTAATAAACAGCTTTGACAGATCAGTCGCCACTTAAATTCACAGAATCCCAAGAACACATGATAAACAGAAAACACTACTCTTATTTACCATTGCTAGTAAAAAACTGAAGCTTCATGACAACGCCCCCGGAAGCCTGGCAACCTAGGCAAGATTTCGTTGCTGGCCAAACCTCAAACTTCACTTTCAACTTCAGTTTCAGCAGTATAGATAGCTTCAGATAAGTACTCCTGAGCTTCTTCAAGTGCAGATTCCTTGGTGTCAGCAGCATAAAGTATCTTTTTTATAGCAACTGCCATCTGCATGGAATTTAAACAATTGCATGACTTAAAGGATTAGCCCGCTTCATGTTTATGATAGAAACCATGTCTTTATCTATATATCAGGCATCCAGAAACTCTCACCGGTAGATCCTCCAATTCAGGAGTCTGACATAGTATTTCTATATCACGCAACTTTGCAAAGTAAAAATCTCTTTCTTTCTCCAGAAGGTCCACTGAGAGATTCATATCTGTAATCTATATGCACACCAGAAACTTCAATACTATCTGCATGATATCTTTCATATTCCAAGGTTTCACTAGCAAAAGGCTGTTATCAGAACAGGTAACCTCAACGTAGCATATTACCTCACTATCAATTGAGTGTAAATTCTTTTGATTCTAAATTTTTTCCCCCAAACATAATCGACAGAGGTCAATGTTATCCCTGCATCCATCTGCTGTTGATGACAGTTAAGATATTTCATACAATTTACACGCGCTAGTTAAGTGTTTCCATCCTAAAGCCAAAATAAACTCTCATGTTCCCTAGAGTATAATTTTACCACCAAAATATAGTAAATTTATCTTTTATACAAGATAGAGAAACGGAGGGGAAAATAGAAAAAAAATACTATTACTTAACGCTAAGATTGTCTTTTAGGGAAAATTAGAGCTTATTTGAAAAACCTTGGAATAAAACACTTTAGAGCATGTGCAAATTATACAGAATCCCTTGACTTATTATTAAAGGTGGATAAATAGAAGAGTGATATTTTCTAATGTTGATTACATTTGGGGAAAAATTGTTAAAACCAAAAGGTTTAGAACAAAATTCATAATGAGGTAATATGGTAGGAATTAAATTGAGGTTTCCCCATATGAGAACTATGACTACAAAGTAGAGCTAGAGATAGCATGCTAGTTATTGAAAAACTTCAATCTCCGTAATCTGTGCAAAACACGTGCTTATCTCCCTGCAAAATTGACCATCTAAACTCTAAAGTGCATGAGAACAATCTGCATATATCATAAGACACTAAATGCAAGGGGATTTTGACTTGCTACTGTTTCAAATATAATTAGAAAAAAATGAAAATAAATCCAATACCTCCTTGGACAAAGCTTGAATCTCCTCTGAAGAATATGCCTCACCTACCACAGCACTTCCCCTCCCTTGCTTCTGCCCTGTAGCAACATGTATTAAACAGCAAAGGTTAAAAGAACAGTGAAGGCAAAATAAAAATGTGAGGCAAGGATATGGAAGATATCCCGTGATGCATATTTACCAGACATTTTGTTCAGGTCAACTGTGTAACCAGAGGCAGAGTTATGCACATTGCTTGCTTGCAGCGATTTTGTGGTCTTCTGAGAACCCCTAGAGTTACGGTCCCTCCCACCCTTAGTTCTCCGTTCCGATGGGTTATAGTTCCTTTTAGAAACAAAAATGTTCAACAAAAAGTTTGTACACGACTAGAGCAAATGAAAAAATAGTTTCAAGAGAGTTAAAAAAATGGAAGGGTGATGAATGTAAAAGTGATATACTCATTCATGATGCCACCATTTACAGAGTCACAGTATCGTTTCAGCCACTGTAAGAATTCCAAGTTGTCCAATGGTCTTCCTTTAACAAGCCTGTTAACTTCAAGATGCTGCCATGTAGATCAAAAGAGAAAGGATGCCAAGGAAAACATAGTGTCTTAGTTCTATTATTAAGGGAAAAAAAGAAAAACTGTACCCAGTCTCCTCACTAATATCAACACTGTAACTAAAAACATACTCCATCAACTCACATGTTAGCAACACAAACAACAATCTCAATCATATCTCTATATGTACCACTAATACACAACTGCCAAACATGGAAAAATGTCACCATTTGCTGAAACACTATCAATGTTTAGTTTCTCTCTCCCTCTCTGTGTTTTCTTTCTTCCCCTGACTTTGCTGACTAAACCAAGCTCACCATCTTCAATTTTCTGGGCCTAGAACTAATCAAACTGAAACAAACCTGAATCAGAAATTCCAAGAAATCTCCCATCCAACTCTGCCTTTGGACAGACATACTTTAATGCCGACTCATATAGTTTATCCAACTGAGGAAGTAACGGTCCAAATGGTAATATGCAGGAATGGGAAAATTTATAAACACCAGAGCAGAATACTGCAAATTATATATTGAAACCGTGCCCTATGATGGAAATTACATTCTCTATTTTTGTCAGCGGAAGCTTCATGCTGAGAATCAAACTAGGAGCCAAGGTTTATACGGATATGGTGATTCAGTAATATTAAAAGAAATGAAACTGAACATCAAAAGGTTCTATACATAAAGCGAAGCAAAAAAATTATCTTAGACACGAAAAGTTGAAATTAGTACCTTCTCAATTTTTAACTTGTTAAATACATCTTGCAGAACCTTGTAATTTTGGATCATATCATATTCTGTCTTTGCATCAAAATTCACCTACAAAAAATGAAACGGAAATGTCAATGAAGCCGTTCTAAATTGCAGCACTTAACCAAACGACAAGGCAAATATTAAAAATAAACATGTTCGAGCAGCATCCTGTTACCTTGTGCATCGGTACAACTCCTGGATAAGTCATGTCCATCAACTGACACTGCACAGCACCGGAAGCAGCCTAGGCGCAGTAATCGACACGAATAACATTAGAAGTAAGAGATTATCTCATTCGAAGAAGACTCTATTGTCCTAAAGCCATATCTAAAGAGGGGGGGAAAACCCTCAAACCTAAAAGCACAAACAATCAAAGTACATGTAAAAATTAACAATCCAGTAGACAAAGCTGATTTCAGAACAAGTCGAACACAGAATTTGTTAATTTAAATCAGAGCATCCCATTTCGGTTAATTCTCCGTAACAGAAAATTATCTTAAACAAACCCCAGAAAACGCTTAGAAACAAAATCCCACTTTCGTTAACATGTTCAGAAATTCGTAAAACAAGATATATAATAATGAAAAAAAAACCAACATTCTCTCAAACTGAGACAAATAAATAAGTTCAAATATACATAGACAAATATATTTAAAAAGAAAACCTCCTCAATACGAGAGAGATTGAGCTGAAGCCTATTGTTGATCCATGTTAATATCTCATTCCTTCCGACAAAATACGCACTGTCCATCATCCCTATATTCGAAGCCATTGCTCTCTTTAGTTTTTCTTTTTCTTAACAGAGGATAGACGGGTTTTGCTTTAAATGAGAGAATACGAGGAGAGTTTTGGATTTGGATTTTGATTGGAGACTACAGCGTTAAATTAGGGAGTTAACGTTTTATTATTATTATTATTCAAAAACTGTTTTCAATTTTTTTAGTGAGTAGAAACTGAAACTCAAGAAAATGAATGGTGAAAGAGAGAGAGAGAGAGAGAGAGAGAGAGAGAGAAGATAGGGACAGACGAGAGAAATGAGTGTGAAATTCCAAAATTTTGTTTATTTGGCGGGCACCGACCCTTTTTTTTTCTTACAAATAGATGTCATATATTGTACTAGGTTATTTCACGCAAATAAGCTAGGGTTGGATAACAAACTCTTTAGAATAAAAAAAAAGGATGATTTTTTTAAATATTAAAATATTTGAAATATTAGATTGGTATGTAACAACCCTATTTTGTGTGCTAAATCTGTAATTTAGATTATAGACTACTCTAACAACTTTGAAGAAAAAAAATGTTGTACTTACAAAGAAAAGATTTGAAAAATTATAGTTTGCTTCCTAAACTTTATTAAGTTCATTATTCATCACCTTACATTTTGATGCCAAAAAAGGTAGCAATTATTTATTGGTTTTCCATTATAATAATTTTAATGACTAAAGTGTCCTTGGTGGCTGAATGATGTGATCCAAGCAATATCAAGAGATCCGTTAGAGGTTCTGGTTGGCCTGATGATGAGACTTAGAGCTAAAAGATTCAAAAAGATTTTCAATGAACTTCTTCAAGATCTTGAAGTCGAGTGGACTTCGAGAATATATTAAATAATGAACTACAAGTCTTGATTAATTTAAATCATATTCAAGAAGGTCTTATAGGTGGGCATTAAGGCATTACAAAAAAATAAAATAAGTAGATTTAAATATGTTAATTTTGATATTTCATTACTTTGGTTATAACTAGAGATACAAAAGATATTTTAATGCGATTCTAGTTGCATTTGAAAGTAGACATCTATAGTTTTCTATTGATATATGAAAAACCTTCTAATTCATTAAGACAGGAGAAAATTATATGTTTGAATGTGAGCTTTGATTTTGTCATCAAATTACAATATAAAATGACTTTAGTTTTATTTAAATTAGTTTGACTGCTATTTTATTTATCTTTTAGTTATTATTAGGCCTTTTAAAGATATTAGGGTTTTTATTTAAAATTTTGGTTTATTGGATTATTAGTATTTTTATTATTAGGTTTATCCATATTCATTAGGGATATCCTATTAAACTTGGGATTCTTTCTAGTATAAATACTTTTTTGTAGAGATTTTTTGAGAAAAGGCTATTTTTAATAAATAAATTTCCATTCTAGTTATTTTTTATGTGGTTGAGTGATTCATATACTAAGTTATTTTCAACTTACAATTTTTTCAAAGAATTGATCAATTTCATTGTGATTTTATATTACTCGTTCATGTCTCTTTATATGAGTAGAATAAGAGTGATCATTGTTTATAACTTTAGTTTTCTAAGGTAGGTTCTAGTTTGATTAATTTGTAAATCATTTAATCTTATTTTAGTGTATCTTGGGAGGTGTCTGCATTAGTTTGTATCAAAGTTGTCAATACCGTTCCGGTCGCCGTTCCGGTTTTTTGATTGGAATGGAACGTTCCGGTTTCGGAGCGTTCCGGTGTGCCGTTTCCGGTCGTCGTACTGTTCATATATAATTAATTATATATATATATATATGAAAAAAATAAAATATTAATTTAACAAGCATAATTAAAATTTAAGATAAATTAACTTTAAATTATACAATACAAACATAAAGTCAAACAAATATAATCTAAAAATTAAAAACATCTCTAAAATTCCAAAATATTATGTTCTTTGTGAAAAATCCGTAACATAAAATATATATATAAATAAATTAACTATCATGGCGTGGTTTTTTTTTCGGTTGGATGATTCATGAGTTGAAAAAAATTGAAAAACAGATTAAAAAAAACACACGGAGAGTGGACCCCATTGACCCAAAGTAGATACAAACAAGTGAAAGTGTGAAACAACTATACAAGTCTTCTGTGTGATGTCTCTTTTTTCTTTCTTTAGCAGGAGACAGACCCAGGAGAACTCGTATCTTCTTCTATTCAACGGCCGACGCTCCTCCTCCTCCTCCTCCTCCTCCTCTTCGTCGGTAAAACCAGCCCCAGGCAGAGAAATCTATGGAAAGAAAATGGAGGGTGTATACCAGAAACTGAGGAATCTGGATGCGTATCCAAAAATAAACGAGGATTTCTACAGTCGTACTCTCTCCGGTGGCCTTATCACTCTCATCTCTTCTACTCTCATGCTTTTCCTTTTCTTCTCTGAATTTAGTACTTAGGCTTTCCCACTCTCTTCTTTCTTTTTATATGTGTGATTTATTGACAAATTGAACGACGTCGTTTTGATTTTGATACTGGGAGCGGCACAGCCGAGCAGGAACCCGAGGCGTTCGGCCGAATTTCCGGATCGGAATTAAAACCGGGACAAAAACGACGCCGTTTTGTCCCGGTTTTCTCACTGGCACGGCACGTTCCGGCCGGAACAGAACGAATTTTATATCTTTGTTTTGTATTAAAGTTTATGCTATTATCGAGTTATATCCCTTTAATCTTAAGTTTATTTCATTTCTTGATTTTATTTATTTGTAGTTTCTGTTAAGGTCTTGTTTATTAAAAAAAAAGATATTCAACTCTTGTTTTATTATTTCAAAATTTGTATCACCCTCTGTGTGTGTGTGTGTAAAATTATCTTCCTTAGATTCTTGAATTTTATCAAACACATCAAAGAAAAATTAAGTTATTGACCATCATCCTCTATCTTACTTCATTTCATACTAGAGTAAAACAAAGAAAAAGAATCTTGTTCTTATCGAATGGTGTGGATAAAAAAGAAGAATTAAAGGGGCAAAATGCAATAATTAATTGAGATGACAATTTAAGATATAACTAAATACAAGCCCTTGAGTTTTAAGATTGACCGAAAGTTTCTTGAATATTTTATTGATTGTATTAAATAGGTACATACCAAATCTTGGTATTGCTGAATTGAATTCTTGTTTTTCTTGAATTATTTTGCTTTTCTCATTAAAGCTCAGTTAGTATAAATCATTTTGCTTTATTTTAATTGTTTTCTTGAAATTCTTGATGTTGAATCTTGATTGAATTAAATACTTTTCTTTGAATCTTTAACATAAACTACACAACTTTTATTTCGTGTCATCTTTTTTGCATTATATTTCACAAGAATTTAAATTTTTATTTGGAAATATGTCCTTAAGTTTCTTTTGATTAGTTTTGTATATTTCTTGATTCTTTATTATTATAGGATCATTATGTTATTTTGATTTATTATTTGTTAAGTTTCAAAGTTACCTTTAAGAACCTAAGTAAAGAAATAATGAGGTAAAGGGGATAGTGAGATTATTAGAGTGAAAAACCATATTTAAATTGTGTGAAACATGAGTGGAATGACATTAAATCGAGTGTAAATATATGAGAGAGTGTGTGAAAGTTTTTTTCTTTGCTACTAACCTTTATTGCATGTTTACAATATCAATAGGGAAATAGAGAAGTTTTGAAGAGCACAATGGTTTAGATCTTAATTTGGGTAGCATAAAACTTAAAGTTTCATCATTTTAGAGAAAGAATGATCTAGAAGTTTATTTGGATTGAAAAACAAGGTAGAATATGTATTCGATTGCCATCAATATTTAGATGAAAGAAGGTAAAACTAATTGTAATTGAATTAACAAATTATTCTATTATTTTGTGGGACTAACTTGTTACAAGTATGAGTCATAATGGAAGAAGACTAATTGATATATGAGAGGAGATGAAAATAATCATGAGAAAAAGTTTATCTCTAATCATTATTATATGGAAGTATATAATATATTGTAATCTTTGTCTTAGGTTCTAAGAGTGTTGATGAGTATTTTAAGGAAATAAAAATAATAATGAGCTAATGTTTTTGAAGATATGGAATCCATAATTGGCTAGATTTTTAAATAGTTTAAATAGAGATATTGCTAATGTGGTTGACTTATTGCATCATTTAAAAATAAAATATATGGTGCTAATGGCTATAAAGGTGAAAAATAGTTGAAAAGAAAAGGTAGTGCAAGACCACATGATTATTTGAGGTCCTCTAAAAGTTGGAAGTTGAATCCTAAAATAAAGGGTAATACACAAACAAAGCAAATAAAAATACCTTAAGTTATTAAACCCTATATGTTAAAAAACATATTACGATAATAAAGGTAAAGGGAAGAAATAATCACTTCTAGAATTAAAAGTTTTACTGATAGAAAAAATATTCATTGGTACTTAAACACACTATCCATTAATAATTATCTTACTGATGTCCTCATGAATAGATATTATCTATCTGTAAAACTCTCATCTCCTATTTTATCAGTATTGAATATTGATGGCTTCACCAACGGACAAAATGAGCCAACAAAAAACTTCCTACTTAATTTTGTTGGTATATCTATCGGTATATTAAACATATCATTGATGAAGTTTATGTCAGTGATGCCATTGATGACATTCTGTTGGTAATTATGTTGGTAGCAGTAGTATTTGTAGTAATTATTTTCCACTCTTTGGGAAAAAACAATGGAAAGTTTCGTCTGGAATCCCGTCACTAATATTTTAAAAAATATTCTCTTAAAAAATTTATATTGAAAAATAATTAAAATATATTTTGAATTAAATTACATTTTTTACATTCAAAATTCAAATACAATAAATATAAAATAGAGGCGGCGTTGGAACTTGGAAGAGGAGGTTGGTCGGGACCATGTGACCAAATAAGAGGAGCACATAGATCACCATAATGTGATTGCCTTCACCCCTAATGTGGTTGCCTTTTCATAAGCATTTAACATAGTTCAACCATCTCATCACGAAGTTTGACTGTCTCATCACGCATTATCTCAGCTAAAATTGTCTGGAACTCTGGAGTTTACGTGAACGGAACCAATTTAGACAATGTTTCAATGGTAAAAACAATACATGTTATTCATAAATTATTAACCATAGTGTTAAAGAGTCCGTAGACTCGATTTCTATTGGGTCAACTTGGACGATCCTGCCTCCAACCACACATCCGAATAGAAATATAGATGTTTCGAAGGATCATCCCTGTATTTCTCTTTCAATCGGCTGTTATATATTTCTTGGAAAAGAAAGAAAAAGAGTAAAAAAACTCAATGAAATAATAGCTTAAGAAAAATAAATTGGTGGAAAGCAATATACTATAAATTGTTGAGAGTGGTTATCCACGAACTGCTACTGCACCCTTTTTTGACGGTCACTACTCCTCCGCACATGAGTCTCAACAAAAAACTCAATCAGTAATGAATTGCGTCCAAGAGCCATAGCTTGTAAGAAAACAATGTTATCAGTTAAAAATATTAAAAAAAATAAGTATCAGAAAAATGATGTAATAAAGAAAATTACCATCCGCTTCAATGTGAGACGAACGACATGGAGTTGCTAGTACGAACCAGAATACGAGCATTGCATGAAACGCTCGGATGTACATTCTTAATGTTTCCTCCCATATCCAGTTCTCTTTCACTCGGGCATATTTTTTTGCTTTTTTTGCGCCTTGTACCAGAAATCACGCAACGTACACGGTATAAATGAATTATTTGTTAGTAAATGAAAAAAAAAATTATGGTACTTGTAATTTTTTTTACAAATGTAGCCAAATTAACCTAGTTGCAACATGATTCTCCCATACCATACCATTCTTGTAACATCTTCATCAGCATCCTCCCAATCAAATTCTTCCTTGTAGTAAAAATTTAGAAAAGAAAAGTTTCAATAATTTCATTAAATGGAAAAAAAAATGGGTTATTGCCTTAGATATTAAAAAGAGTTGTGCATCTTCTTAATTTCTCAAATAAATAAATTTTTAGTTTAATATTCAGAGATGATAAAATCAAGATTATTGAAAAAGTTTTAGTCTAATATTTTCCGATTACATCTGATTATGAATCATGAGTATTAAGTCTTCATTTAACAAATATTACAAGTGAAACCTAGGTATTATAGGATATATGAACCTTATTGAGACATCATCCATGAACTCTTTCTAGGATGCTTGTTGGGTGCCAATGAGCCTAACATAGACCCATGAATCATTCACCTATATAACTTGATCGATAATTAATCATAAATCGTGATTGAGAGTGACCAATCTTAAAATTGTCGATTAACGGAGTTAATCCAAAGATAATAACTAGGAATGACAAAAATTAACTAGACCTTAAAATGGCTAGGCTCAAACCTTACCTTAGGGTTTAAATTGTTAAAGTAGACCCACCATCATCTAGTAGACAAACCACCGGTTGATTAGACACAATAAATTAGTTAAGAATAAAAGACAAGATTAACAATGTAGCTTAACTTACAAAGAATTCTATGGTGGTAACATGTTTTTTTGTCAGCATAACCAGTTTCTTACCACAAATCCCTTACAAGTTCTTTTGGCTTTACTCTATTCCTTAAATATAGAACAAACATTTTGCTTTTTATGGATTCATGGGTGAAACAATACATGACTTTATATTATACCCAAAGTGGTCTTGAAATTTATGAACATGTTAGTCATATATAAAACATATGACAAATATAAAAGTTTTTAGTAAATTCACACAACACCAAACCTCTCTCACTCTATGAAACCTCCTTCTCCTTTTATTTTTCTAATGACCCCTTCCTTCTTTATTATGGTTCTTGTTTTTTATATGATATTAATCTTTTTAAATTTGCATACAAAAAGTTAATAGAATGATAAATATAAATCTCCATCATTTTATATGGATAAAATTGACTCAACTAAGGACATGAGGATTGGTTAAAAAATCACCCTATTATATAAGGAAAATTGAACTTATATTTTTGTATAATATAGTTGAATTCATTGGTATATGTTTTGTATACACACACATATTATATTTTCTTTTATATAGAGTATAAGTCTTTTAAATTCTAACATATAGGATTTTATTAGGAATAAGATAATATATTTGCTATTTATCAATTCTTAAAAGTTAGGATTTTTATGAACCTCAATACAATAGTTCAAACTTGAAAAATTCTTATTTGACTATTTTTTATCTTAGATTTTGAATTAAATAATGTGAGAGTTGCCTTGATATAACCTTGTTAACTAGATATATTCAAAGAAAAAAATAAACTAAAAAAGATAACATTAAATAAACACCTCATATTAAAAAATAAAATTAAAATAGAGAAAATAAAAAGTAATAAAAACATGTCAGAAAACCCCAGGAAATAAAAAAAAATCATATTAAAAGATAGAATTGAAAGAAAAAAAACTAAAACAAAAGCCAAAAAAATCTGTTATGACATGATAAAAAAACACTAGCCCATTACTAAATAATAAAATTAAGTAAAATCTCATATTAAACATGAAAGTAAAAATAAAATAAAAAGGGTGAGAAAAACAAAAAAAAAAAAAAATAGAAACATAAGAGGACCAATAAAAAAAAGCAATAGAAAGATTTAATTGTCTCCACCATAACTCATACCGGCAACTTTAGCTTAAGCCTCCTCTCATGCTTCAACCAATGATATACAACATGAATTTATTAACTAAATAATTAAAATAATATATTAAACTAATTCACTTTTCATATAAATCACCCATCTTCTGACCTACCAGCTTGCATCAGTCATTGCAAGATGTGATGTATTACAATTTACATCTCTACGAGCTGCCCAACGTCAGCCACACATAACCTGTTATTTCTTTGAAGGCTACTTCTACCCACTAATTGGGTTATCACTTGGGACATTTTAATTAATTATTGAAAGTATTTTTGATTGAGAAATATATTAAAATAATTTTTATTTTATTTTTTGATATTAGTATATTAAAATAATTTAAAACACCAAAAACTTTAATATAAAACAAAAAATAATTTTGTTTTTCAAAAGCACTTTTGAAACGTATTGCATAAATTCACATAGTGACTGTTTCAGAGTGTGATTGAGGTTGTTTTTTAAAGTATTTTTCGTTCAGAAAAGCATTAAAATATTTTTTTTATTTTTAAAAAATTATTTTTAACATCAGCACATGAAAATGATTTAAAAACACCAAAAGATTTTTCAAAAGCATTGTTGAAACACAATGCAAATATTCACTTAGAAGGTTAGTAATTTTTTAATTTAAAAATATATTAAAATAATATATTATTTTATTTTTAAATTTATTTTTGATATTAACAATCTAAAAACATTTTTTTTTTTAAAAAGAACACTTAAAAAAAAAAGCCATTTAAGTTTTTTAAAAAAATATGGTTCATCAACAATACCTAAAACACAAAATTTAGAACTATTTTCATGTCAATTTCTGGATGCTTAAAGAGTCAATTTTATCTTGTCCGTGACAAAAGGATTCATGGGGAGAGGATAGGAGTCGTATTATCAATCAATATGTAGCTGGAAAAAAGCAGGTGAAGGGTAGGAGATAAGATCATGACAAGAAAAGCCATTGTCAATCCCCCACCCCGAAAGAAAATGACAAGAAACTCTTACTTCGTTTGGAAATGAAAAGGTAATAAAGAAATGCACACGTATCAATTTTTCCAAGAAAACCCACTAAAATTATATATAAAAAAACATGTTTATTAATCAAATATAAAAAATCTCTTACACCAAGAAAAATCAAAATTATAACAGTTTTTTTAAAAAAAAACAATAAAAACATAATTTGCAATAAACAACTTAATATTTGTATTTGTGATAATCTAATTATAAAATATATATTTTATTTCATTCAAATTAAAACTTTCATGGAAAAGTTATATGCTATATGTATTCCTATTTTGTTAAAGAGCTTGAGAAATGGGAAAAGGTTAGTGATTGGATCACAAATATATGTTTGTTGATCTGTTTTATGAAGTGATGAACAATGCATGATAAATACTGAAACCCTATTAGCTAGCTACAACACACACATGTATGTATGCTATTTGATAGATGTTTCCATCTCATCACGAAAAGGGTGGCAGTAGAAAGAAGATATAGATCATTTATAGGCTTATGGGGTTCCAAATTTATTTTAATATGGATCATTCTATATTTGATCACTTGTATATTTTATTAATTACCACAATATTATCATAGTAACTTATATTTAGAGTTTTGATGTCTTTTTTTGGAATGGGGAGAAATATGAGAGGTTGAATAAATACATTATAGTTTTATCCAGCTGTCGTTTTTATATTATATGAGTTAGTTGATAAAAAAAAAAACCTCTAGTCACATGTCTAATATCAATTGTTCTATAGGGACCTGTGGTGATGAAGGAATATAAGGTTCTTCTATTTTTTGGATAAAAACTTATCCTTTATCTATTACTTGTACAAACTATTCATTAGGTGTTGCAATAATAACTTTGACTATACATTTTTGCGGTAAAATTGTTGGTTAGTAGAATAGATATTTATTGTAGTACCACTAAGAATGTTGATCTATTGATTAGATAATTATATGATTGATTATTGACTAATAAACTGACCAATTATTAATATTTTGATAAATTATGATAATGTTTATCATTTCTTTTTCCAATAAGAAAAACTGCAACTGTAAATCTTAAATGCACAAGTAACAACCTTGCAAAACTCGACAAGAATTAAATAAGAACAGGTAGTTACAAGATTATAATCCTTTAAAGTTATATTTATCCTAGACAACATCAGATTATAATAAGAATAGGTAAAAAAGAATAAGAGTTGAAAGTAAAAGGAATAAATAAAGTAAGAAAGTAAGTGAATACTTTTAGTAGATTAAATAAATTAAAGAATACAAAAATTTTTAATGGCTTTTGAATTTGATTCTTATAGACAATCTAATTGCTAGTATCATGTCTTTATGAGTCATGCCATTTAGAATTTATTATTTATCTGTATTAGTTTACTAGTGGGATTATATGTTTTTTTATGATCTTGATTTGTCATCCCCACATCAATTAGTCTAATAACATTTTAGCTTTCTTGATGTCAAATAATATGCTTTATTATCATTATCTATCCTAATCATTTTTGTTTATTTAGCATTAGGCTTGTTAGCCTATTGATAATTTCTTAATACAATGACCTTAAAGTTTTCCCTCTTTAAGTATTATGATTGTTGTTAACTTCTTTATACTCTTTATAAAAGTCTAAATTGGTTTTCGAATAAGCATCATAACCTACTTTAAATAGCTGATTGAGTTTGTTTCTTTATGTGGCTTTTTTTCTAAACACTTGGCCAACACTTTCATAATCAAACAATGACATCTATAAAGGTTTATAATTAAACTTAATTCAGTTTTGCTCAATTATGATTATAGTGCACTTGGTTTATAAAATATTGAAATGAAGGGCATAGGTTTCTATGAACTCTCATAGGTTTAGAATAGCCATGTAAACTAGAATTATCTCTTGTTCAGATCTATAACATTGCTCATAAAAATAAGCCTTTACTTGTTTCTAGTTATTGATGAATTTAGGTTATAGTGTAGAAGATCAATGATAGGCAATCTTAGTAACAAACTAAATAGCTTTTATTTTATAAAGGGATTAATACGACTATTGACACAATAGTTAGCAAAATTAACAATATGATCTCTTGTTTAATTATTACTCCCTATGAAATTATCAAAAGTCAAATATCTTGATTCTTATTATATTGGATGCATCTTATCTATCCATTTAGGGTATGGATGGTTATATACAAGTATAAATGTACATCAAACATCTAGTCTTGTTTTCTTTAAACATTAAGATACTTTTAACCCTATCATTTCTTACCTTTACTCCCTAATCAATAAAAGATATTTGGGATATATAAATACAGGGGTTTTCCTTATTAGAAAGGAAAAATATAGGCCATTAAACTATAAAGGTACAAGTTGATTTAGTTACAAATAAGGTTGTTGGGCTATGTAATTAGCCTTAATTTGTCATGGTGTTTTCTATATAGGAATGTGATATCTATAATATAGTTAAAAAAAATTTAAACATTCCCTATTAGAATACTTATCATCAAAGCATATCTTAAGACTTGCCTCTAGAAAATTAGCTAAAAGAAGTGTTTGATCGACCCTGATTAAGTTTGTTATGGATTCAACCATAGTCTATATGGTCTTGTTAACTACCCCAATATTATTGATGTAAGTTGTGTTGGTTATATTTATTATTTTTATCTAAATATCCTTTAAATCAATAATAGATAGATTTAAATTCTAATAAATATATATATATACATCATATAAGGATCTATCATTGATTTATTGGAGTTTGATCAAATTTGTTGTGACCCTTTAATCATGCCACCAAACCTAAAAAAATGGTCATAAGGTTGTGCTAAAACAATATAAATATCAATATACCTATTAGAAGCTGGTAGAGGCAATGATGTTGGAAACAAATTGTAGGGTTATAAACTACATAAGATTATTATGGTTTTGTCCAGTTGCAGTTATTTATTGATGAAGAATCATCCCGTGATTATTATGCTCATAAGTTGTCTTCAAGCTTCTTATGGACAATGGAATGACTTGTATCATTTACATGAACTGATTCATCATTAGTCATTATACCATGTTTTCAATATGATTACTGATTTGTTATTATTTTAACAAATTAGTTCTACAAGGCATGCTCATATATTGATTGGTCAATCAATTTTTGATTAATATGTTACCTATTATTTTTTTTTTTTTTTTCAATAAGGAAAATCCACTCTTAGAAACTTAATTCCAAGTAGATGTAGGAATCAATCTCATAAATCAAACTGAGTGTGGAATTCTTAATTGGTTTAACATGTTAAGAGATCAATGTGCATAATACAAAGGAAACTATAAACCAAGTAAAAACAATAAAGCAATAAAAAACAAAGGAATGATATGAAGAGAACTTGTTAATTGTGATAAATAAAAGAAAACAATAAAAGAAAAAAAGGTTGTAAATGAATTACATATATGAGGTTGGTTTTCATTTACGGCTGTTATACAACCTATTTATAATGTTAAAGACATTGAGTTTCATGTGAAGTACAAATTTTAATCATATACAAAACTATGTATAACAAATGAGGATTTTACAATCTAAATTCTATTATAATTCTCGCTTCCAATTTGCACACCTCCTGTAGGGTGTATGTGTTAGAACTTTAATTATATTACAACATTTATCAATATTAACTATTAAAGTCCTTTAATTTTGAATAAGACTTGATTGTCAATTAATAACTTTAATCCTCATCTTAGTTTATGATTAATCTCAATTATCTTCAATTATTTTCTAAATCTTCTTAGTTTATGGTTAATCTCAATTATCTTCGATTATTTTCTAAAAAACACAAAGTGAACAAATGCTACTCGTGGTTGTTTGTTTATTTTTTATATAAATAGTTTCTTGATTGTTATACTTAATACACCCATATTTGTTATTGTTTATATCTATTTCAATCTTTCATTGCTTACATTTTTCCGTATCTTTTTCAAGTCCTATTTTTCTAGGATTGGATATAGAGTAATTTTTCTAGGATTCTTTACATGGTTACAATGGGTGATTGATGGAGCTTTTCTTGGTTGGCATGTTCTGCTTCTAGTAAGCCTTATATTATCCGGTTATAATATGTAATTTGAGCAATAAGAGACCTTTTTTATACTAAGTTGGGTCACCTAGAACCATCCCTTGAGGTTTTTTTATTTTATCACGATGGATAAGCCTGACGTGTATCAAATCTTAACATAAGATCATAATACGGTCTTAAGAATGCATAAAACTCTTATTAAAAGACAAAATATGGCATGAAATTAAGGGCGTTGTGAAGTGATGACATGAACTAAATACACTAATATGATAAAATTGGGTATAAATAAAATACAATATGATCATATGCAGTCATAACCATATCCTGGGCCAAACACAATTACGGGGGAAAAAGTCTTCATTCAATTAAATCTAGCTTTCAAGTTTGTAACAGCAAACTCGACAGACCGCTAGGTCATCTGGTCATTTCTCAGACTAGATTTACAGATTAGAAACCAAAAATAAATAAAAAAATATTGTTAATTTTCAGAAACAAATTTGTCAGTCGTAAGCCTCAGCCACGTACATTAAACTAAAATGTATATATATATATAATGCCAATTTCATTAATAAAATCAGACAAACATACCGGTTTTATTTGGAATCTGCTACACCCCTGGTGGATAAAATTAACATGAACTTTGATTTTCCAGCCTAACTCATAAACACTCTTTTGTTTTGTATCTTTTCTGCCTCGGCTACATTCAAATGGATAATACCATTCTCCTTCATCCGTTTTCCTCCTCCTGAAACAGTATCTCGGAGCTGCTTCTCGTTCATCTTTAACAACTTCAAGCCATCACTGGTTTTAGGGAAGAAGGCTTCAGGCCTCAAGCACCAAGCCCCAAATACTCCGAACAAAGTATCCATATCACAATTTAACCTTTCAACACCAGCATCATGAAACTTCACAATGCTCATAAGGCCATTAAAAAGCAATTGGTCCACCCCCGCTGCAAAACTTCTCCAGACACCAACAAAATCTATCTGGTTCAAATTTTCTTCTGCTACTGCCATCTTTCCTTGCAAATAATCTAGAGCCCCAACTAAATTTTTGGACATTGTCCAACTTTCTTCACACTTTTCTTGCCAATGCCTCCTGTTTTTAAAATATTCTCGACTCCTAGCATCAAACCCCCTCAAAGCAACAACTGATATCTTTTCAACCCACTCTTTTCTAAAATTTTCCAGCTTTTTTATCTCCTCGTCAAAAATGCAACCTACAGGTTCATCAATTCTCCCCTCCAAACCACTACTATCTTTAACCCCTAATCCCAGTTGCTCGCTGTGATCAAATCCCAATTCAAGAAAAAAGGTGTCTTCACACCATTCCTTCAAGACAGATTCAAAGTAGCGAGCTACATTAACACAGTTTGCAACTTTGATTAATCCATTGTCATCTGTTAATGCAGTCAATCCTTCAGCTTCTTGGCACCTGAGTAGTAAACAATCCAAATACCGTTGAGTAATAGACCCACCAGCCATTTTCAGAAACCTTGACCTCATAAGGGTGTTAGGCAGTGATCGGCATCGATCAATTACCAACAAAAGTCTCTGAACAAAGGCGGTTGAAACTGCAGGAGATTTGTAACTTTCAAAACCAGATAAAAGAGCACCTTCAATTTTTCTTGTCCAATTTCTCTCGTCATCAACCTCAGGTTTTAGCTTCTCAAGTGTGTCATTACGTTCAATTTCTGCCCATATATCAAACCAGTCAGGTCGATCACAGAAGACTGATAGAGAAGAAATCTTCTGCAGGCTGCCATCGTCCTGAAGGGAAAGCGAAATTCCAGAATGTGTTACCAGAGACTGAATCTGTTTATCAAAAGCAATCATAAGATCAACAAGATGAAGCCAAGAAACTCTAGCCTTTGATTGTTCGCCACTAACACTCTCTCCATCCAGTTCAGCAACATAATTAGGGAATATCTCTTTTGCCAAGTATGTCACTAAAGAGGTTACCATTGCAGAAATCCATTCTTCTCTGCAACTGTAACCCACTAACCTTACTTCATCAACCAGTGGTTGCAATAATTCATCCATAGTGTTGACATAATCCCTGGTAATCTTATAGACAAGAGCAAAAATGAATTCTGGCTTATCGATCCACTTTGAAAAATGTAGTTGGCATGCAATTGAAATAGGATTTACAAGTTCTTCGATTGCCCAAAGTGGCTGCTGCAGGGCCAGTTTCCTGATGCTACCCTCAAGTTGCCGTGATTTTCTCCGCCATTGCAGCTCCTGCAAGTGACACAACGCTAGAAAGTTTTCACAGTACTGTTGTTTAAGAAGCCCTTGCATAGTGAAAAGAGGATTGGAGACTTCAGCTGTTGATTTTCCAGCATCAAGGTTTGCGGACATCAAAGTGGAAAGTGGAGGTGGCCATCCTAGGGATCCAAGAAGTGATCGATGATCTGCAATTGCCTGGGGTCTTAATGTGGCAAGAGCCCTATCTATTCTGTGGTCAACTGCTGATACAAGACTTGTCCACTGAGGGTGTGTCACTGTAACAGAAATTAAAACATCTTCTGTTTGTCTAAGTCTTTCAATGGCAAGCAGGCGCATTTCCTGCAAATGTAAAAAAATTAAAAAACTGATCCAATAAAAAGATATTTGCAGCATTATTTAAATTATATTTAATTAAAGACTGCTCACTTCTACACTCTGTGTGGAAGAATGCTTCCTTAGGTTTTTGTTCATTGTAGAAGATACCACATCCTCAATATCACCAACCAATGTATCAAGTTTCAATGCCGTCTCTGAAAGTTACAAAAAAGCTGTTGAGAAAATTGATAGATTTGAACCACAACATGTTTTTTCTTTAATTTTTTCTTTTTATTTTTCATAAATCTTAATAATTACTAATAAATTTAACATTTTTCTTTTTGTAAATGTTAATATTCACAAATAAACTTAAGCAATAGAGGGGGCATTTTTATAACTATTTCTACAAAAGATTAAGGAAAGGTGATAAAAAAGCACTCTGAAATTCATAGTTAAGGGACACATTTTAATTTTTCACAGTTCAGAGACAACTGTTTTCCTTCATTAGCGGTGTAAGAAAAAAAAAAAAAAAACTCCATGTGAATAGGAAGTGGAAAAGATGGCATAGCAATGACATTTGGCAATCCAAAATGGATTTGACTTGAAAAGGGTTCCAGCATATTATATTCATTTCTATAGTTATTTGAAGGCACTACAATTAATATGCTTTCAAATTACATATTATTAAATATTTTTATTTATTGTATTGTAATAAGTCATATTATCAATTAATAACTTAACTGATAACCCAGTAATAATGCTAGTTGCTAATATTATTACACACTTATCACTCAAAAATTATATTGTTACCTTCCAAAAGAAAATAAATATTATTCATTTTGTAATAAGTGATTACAAACTGTTAAGTAGATTCTCTTAATGTATCATAAAAATTATTTAGCTAATAGCTCCGTAATTGTGATAGTTACAAGACTTTAAGTATAATTTCAATAGAAAAGGTTCTTTACTAAATTAGAGAAGAAAAATATTATCTTAGTTGCCAAAAAAAATTAAGTGAATACAAGGTCAAAAATAACTACACTTTTTGTATAGTGACTAAAATTATTATTTCATAAACATAAAGGCACTATAATTTTATGCCTTCAAGTAACCATAGCAAGCACCATTATATTTTTGGTTGAGGACATGTCCAGTTCAATATCTTAATATTGGCAATTTCTATGGTTTTGAAGGCATTATAATTATAGTGTCTATAAGTTATTAAATATTTTTGGTTATTGTTTCATTATGATTTATCTTACCACTCAGTAGCTTAATTAATTATCCCACTATTATGATTTTAATAATATTATTGTACAATTACAACTTCAAAAATACATTGTTACCATCAAAACATAATATTATTCACTTCATAACAAGTGACTACAAACTGTAAAATAGATTCGGTTAATTCATCATAATTTATTAGTTTTTCACAATTTACCTAATTTCTTTGTGATTATGACATGGATATTTCAAACAATTAAGTAAGGCTACAATAAAAAAAAGAAAAAAAAGAAGAAGGAAACAATACATGTAAAGGAAGATGGTCTGGTAAGTTCATATGATTGTTAACTCATGTGCACTTGAACTTGAATTTCATTACATCGTACATTCAGTACTCAAAAGAACCCCACCATGCCATAATGTTAAAAGAGAAACAGGGAAACAAAACTAACAAGGAAACAAGAAGTACTAACTGATTTTGATGCTGCCATCAACATAAGCAAAAGTGAAGAGGATTGACCATTTGAGGATAATAGGACCAATTCACCCTTATTTTCACAGAACCATGTATGGGAAACTGTGAGTATCCAACAAAATCCATTCTCATGTTAGGTAAACTAGAAAGCGTGCAGTGTAGAGAGTTGCCACAGAAAACAACCCATCCTCCAATTATGCAAAAAAAATATATCAAGCCTATTCAGGGGATCATCAGGAAACAGCAGAACATAAACCCTCCATTTTGAGAAACATACACAAAATACTTCAATCGGGTGTGAACCACAAGTACGAATCAATCAAGCAACAAAATTTTGGAATACTTAACAACAACATTTACTCGTTTATTTCAGTAATAAAAACAAAACTGACCCGCGTAGGCCCGAACCGTTTCGACTCGAGCCACCTCCTTGGCCAGCACTGGTAGTTCCTCACCCAATATCTCCTCCTTCCTTCCTTGTCCATCTATACATTCAACAATTTTCAACAAAAAATACCATAAATACAGAAGAAGAAGAAAATAGACAACAACACCAAAGGATTGAAACTACATGTAAACCTGATGGTGATAGAGAAGAAGAAAGCGGTGGGGGGCAAGTGAAGGAGCGTAGATCGGTCAACTTGGAAGTGGCGTCATCGAAAAGGAGATGAATCCGGTCGGAGAACGAAGCGAAAGAGAGGAGAGTGGAATGAAGTCTGGAATTGAGGCCGATTAGGGTTTGGTCTATATCGAAACACTGAGATTGAAGCTCGTCGATAAAGCTTCGTGCACGGCTGAGATCTTGTTCACTGTTGAGAAACGAAAGAGCTGGGGAGGAGAGAGCCGATACTGGTGGCAGAGTTATTTGGATTGAGGCGTCCATTGGATCGGGAAGGGAAGAAGAAGGTGTGAGTAAATTTGATGGTTGAGCGAGGGTAGTTTAGGGACATCCCTCCCCTCCTCCTCCGGCTACGTTAGTTATGTTTGCTTTGCCTCTCCTACGAATGGTTCTATTTCATTCCATCCAACGGAAATTACACAGTAGATTATTATCTTAAAACCATTTTATTCCAAATCACATTTAATTTCAAATATAATTTTAATATATTATAATTTGAATATTTAAAATACAATTTTTTCATGGAAATAAATTAAATTAATAATTTTGGTAACTTTTTTTTTATCAAATCATCTGTCATTATTAAAAAAATGATGAATATTATAGAGTGAATTATAATTTAATTATTGAATTTTGAAACTCTAGTTTAATCCCTCTACTTTCAATAATGAAGATTGATTCCTAACCATATTTGATCATCAATTAGGAACATTATTTTTCATCAAATTCATACCAGATCAGCTTCCAATGATGGGAAAAAAAAAGAGACAAAATTATTAATAGATATCAAAATCTAAGAATTAATTAAATATTATTTTAGAAAAAAAAAAAAACTAAATTATTTGTTACTTAAGAAATAAGGACTCTATAGTTTGCTCAATCAATTACATGGTTTTCCTTACCAACAAGATTACAATTATTACGAACTCCATGTGTCTAAATAAAATAGGTATAGCTTAATATTTGTGTAAAACATTGATTGATATTAAATCTGTTAATTTTCTTTAATTTATATTTTATTTTTTATTTTTTCATCCAAAAATATCTTTAAAACATAGAACAAAAAATACAAAGATATTTTATATATAAAACATAGACAAAACACTAGGTAAATATGGATAAAACTATTAAGTAATATGGTTGCATCATATAGTAATAAAAAAAAAAAAACAATTCCAAAAAAACATCAAAATATTTTTTTTTAAAAAATATTATCCCAATAATTTTGTATAATATCTAGCCTTGAATTTGCTCTATAAGTTATAATCTTGATATTAAAAATACTCAACTTTCTATTAAACTTCAAAAAAATCAAAAGTTTATTCTTAAGTATTTTATATTTTATAAGATATTTTTTTACTAATTTATTTAATATCGGAGCATCCACTTACACTATATGATACGAACCCAATATAAGATATCTGATTTTCTCTAAAATTTCCAAAACAAAATAAAAGAATTCCTTATATAAAAAACAATATAGAAAAATTATTTTCTTTTATATGGACAAATCCTAAAACAAATTGCATATATAAAAAAATAACAAATGTGAAAGTGAATATTGTAACTAATTTATAATTATCCCTTAAAGTTTGACCAAAATATCAAAAATAATTCACCTATTATTTTGTCCATGTTGATTAGGATTTAATTGTAGACTTTAATATTTAGAAGAGTAAACCTACATCATAGAGTATATCTTAAGGTATTAAAGATTAAAAAGTAGTGCTAAAAATCAAGACTTTAAAATGATTAGGATTTGAGCTAGTAAGGTAGAGACTTCCTCACGAAAGAGATTTACCTTGAACCTTAGAAAAGACCAATGGATAGAAACTTAACTTGTAAAAATAATAAAACAACAATGCAACTTATCTAAGGTAGAGTATACTAGGGGTGATGCGTCTTCTCCTTGCATAACAAGTTCATTCACCCAAAATCTAGCAGATCATCAAGTTTTCTAGTGACCTCAATACTAGATAATGACTTCTAGAAATAATAATCATAATTTTATAACTATTCACAATCATTTTTCCAACACCACATGTTAGGGAGACCGAAAACAGTGTCGCCACATTTCTTACTAATAACACTTCGACATGTTAGGGAGATCGAAAACATTTTCGCCACATTTCTTACTAATGACACTTTTATTTCAATGGATCCAATTATCATGTTTTAAATCTATTTTTTTTGGTGATATCTAAATCATAGGTGATAAGGACATAATAAAAATTAAAAGAACAATTAACGGATCAAAATTGGACACTACACTTGTGGTTGATTGCATAATTACTTGAAATGAGCAATTGATGTGAGATAATTGGTAGTGACGTTGAGCTAGGATGAAAATACATGTAGTATTCTATGGTTGTAGAAGAATATTGACTGTAAAAAAAATGTTGTTTTTTGTTTCTAAATAAATTGGTGTGAACTCGTAAGCAAAATTACTCTTACAAGCCTTCTTAGAAAAAAATATAAAAAATAAAATAGCAATAAATTTGTGGATATATACGAGAAGCCTCAGCAACGATGAAATCCTTTTTGGCGTTTTGTAATCTTACTGTGCACTAAAATCCATCCCTACCATATACACGCAAGTCAAGTGACTGATGTCACAAATCCACTACACTTGACAATGTATTGTAACAATATCCCAGGAGGCTTGTCAACAAAGATTTATTTTGGAAGTCTCGAGTTCGAGTTAAAACATGTCTAAAGTCTATAACACTTGAAATTTTACTAGAGAATATCTGAAAAAGTGTAGGATTTCCTCGAATGCAACCACACAAAAAAGCGTCAGAACAGTCATTGACACCACAAAAGATCCCTTTTTTTTTACTGCGTTAGAGTTTCTGAAGTTTGACTGTGTTATTTTGCATAAAAGTTAACATGAAGGTTTCAGATTGATAGTTCTTGTTCCTGGCTTTGACTATCCACTTCAACCCTTTTGTTCTAGATTCGTGATCTTCCAGGAATCTTATAGCCCTTGTCTCATGCAAACTATGGTAACGGTCAAGTCCTCAGCTGTCACTTTTTATCACAATCTGTTGTTAATAACAACATGAATTCCTGCTATCTGGTCACCTGACATTTCTCTAGCTTAGTAACTCCATAGATTATAACTAATCTGAGGGATTATTCAATAATCCATACCTCGATAGAGGCTTCGCCTCCAAAATAATCAGGGAAAATTATGAAGCTTAAATCAGGTGGTAGCTTTTTATCAGGTTAATCATCTACAGAATTTCAAACTCAAAACTCTTCAGAGAGCAGGGACACTAGTGTCAGTCGCGCTATAGCTCAATGGCTTCTACAGAACTATTTAAAACCCTAGCTTTCGTCCAATCCAACAGCATAATCAAGCGGTGGTAAAAGGGGGCTTGACTTCATAACATTTAGCAAAAATAGAAGGTAAGGAAACTGAAATTTCAGTAAATGTCATCAACTTAATCAGATAGGCAGGAGGAGCACCTGGTCAGTCAACTATAAACGCAATGAACAGGGGCAATAAAACAGTGACTATATTACAGAGGCTGATGCTCAGAGATATTGATGTATGCATTTGTGTATATATTAAAGTTCATTTGGAACTTTGTACTTGAGAAATAAACACACCAAAACACAAGCTCTTGGCTGGAACAGGAAAGGTATTATTCAACATCACCCCTGTCCAGGACAAGAAAGTTATCATTATCTTATCCAATGATGAAAGTGAGGAATCGAGTATTTTAACAACATGACACATTACAGCAAACTAAAACTGTAATTTATTCATCTGTGTAAGCTGTAGATTTTCCCATCTTTGCAAAGCTCTTATGGTAACCAAACAGACAAATGACAATCAGACTATGAAGGAAGAAAACAACACAAAGCCATGAAACAAATTAAAACCCGAGTTTATCAGCATCTCCTAAAATTATATCTATGGATCTAAATTAAAACCCGAGTTTATCCCAAAAAGGAAGGCAGAAATTACCAGCTGTCCATATTCCCATCTCCTCAGCAAAGCCATGATCCAACAGTGCAGATTGGTGGTTGGTGACCGATGTGCACATCAGCATCCCATCTCATCACAGCACAATTTGCATTTCTATATTAATCATTGATGGTGATATAGATGTGCAAGTCAGCATCCCATCACAGCACAATTGTAGACGAAGCTGCCTGAAGGCTTCCTTGCAAGCAGGTCCCACTGTGGAGGACCTTCACTCGGAGCCCATGAGTGCAGCTCAATCATCCCTCCACCTAGATCCCTAGGTCCACCTACAACAATAAGTTGATCTCCACAAGCCCTAAATGCCAGCCCCCAACCATTCATCGAAACTGCTTGTTCAGGTAACCTCCCAAGTGTAATCCACACGTTGTTTTGTTTGTCATATTTCCTCACCTCCTTTTGTGCATAAATAGCTGCATAGAGCTCATTATTCACAACTGCAACTAAAGGAGGTGCCTCAGCTGCAGCAGGTGTTTCTGTCATCCCAGCCCCTCCATTTCGAGCAGGGAGCATATCAGGTACCACATGCCACGTTCTTGTTTTCAAATCATATGCCTCCCCACATGTCAGCATCTTTGAATTTCCGGTTCCAATTCCACCAATAACATAAAACTTTCCATCCATAAATACTCCGGAACACATTTTCCTAGCTTTATTCATGTTTGGAATGGCAACCCACGTTCCAGTTTCGGAATTGTAAAGCTCTGCTGAGTTCAAAACATTGCCACGTGGATCACAGCCACCAGCAAGTATCGCAATTTCCCCCAGACTGGCAGATCCAAACAAGCACCTGGGTGTGTTCATCTTCATGCCAGATGTCCATGTTTTAGTTAAAATGCTATATCTATAAATAACCTGAGCCATTATTTCCATTCCAAAAACTAGAAGATCTGTACCAACAGCGAGTGATTCTTTGTCCGACCTCATGAAACATTCATTTGATGTCATTCTTGGCAAATGCAACCACCGACGACGAATAGGATCATAGGCCTCCCATTCTAGGAGATTGCAAGAGAAATATACCCATCGCTCAACAATTCCAGCTTCCCGCCTCAGCTTATACAGCTGACCACTCCGAACCAGAGATTGAAAGCTTTTATTGAGTGAAGCAATGACTCCATAATCAGACCTTGAGCAGTGGAGGAGACAGCTTATTGATAAGTCTCGACCAAGTTGGTTAATGAGGGAACACGAATCTGATTGATTCTCCACTTGATGGTGGTTTTCTAGCTGATTAGTTTGTGCAATTGAAAGAACATGTTGATACTGATTATCTTGCTGATCAGTGTGCACAATAGAATGAGCATGCAGAGCCTCCATCTTTTCCTGTGTCTCATGGCCCTCCAGCAGCTTTGCTGCCTTTCTTGAGGCAACATCTTCCCCACCTTCTAGTGGCCGCTTGTTTGGGAGCTCAACAGCACAGCAAGCATTATAAATCCACTTTTTCTCTTGCTCACATGATGCTGGTAATTCTCTTGCGACAGGATAAAATGAGGCTTCCAACATATTGCGGGGGTTAAAAGAATAAAACAACCAAAAACTTGCCAGCAGCCTCCCTTGTAATAATAAATTGCAAAAACAGTCAATCAATTAGTCATGAAATCTATTGAAAAACAACGCATGCAACCAAAAAATGTACAGACTAGCGAAAAAACAAATGGGAATTGGAAGCAAAAATCCCAGACCTTTGCAGATTTCTGAAATGAACTAAACTATGCAAAACCAACAGACACAGAATGATGCATGTCATAGTAACATTTTTTTTTAATCTACAAACACAAAATTCAGGTATGACAAAACAATCTAATGAAAAAATTACATTTCACCAGTCAAAAAAAGCTTCAGGTTACAGAAATAAATAAGACAGTAAAAGCAGCTATACAAGATAAATGGCAAGAAACCAATCTGATATCTGAGCTAAGAAAAAAAACACAGTAATTCAAGAAGTAAGCACACACATCCGACTACGATCCAATTCCTTTATAAATTTTCATTTTTTAAAAAAAAAGAAAAAAAATAAAGATCTGCTGAGAAGACTAATCCATCCCAATCTACAACAAAATACTATCCATATAAGAAATGATTTAGAAAACGAAAAAAAATATTAGCAAAGTTTGCTACCATAAATGTTTGCAGCAAACATTACAAAGCGATGAAGAAAGACACTCACACAAATTGGGCAACAATGTTTTGAGCTTTCGCTGCAATTCAATGCTATTTGAGAATCAAAATCCAGTTGCTATTTTCCTCCGTCTGAACCCCCACCCCCACCACCACCCCTCTCTCTCTCTCTCTCTTGTTTTTCGGGTTATATTCGCTGACAGCCGAGAGAGTAACAAAATATGTTGAATGGTAACGTTGATTTTAATGTTGGAGGCTTTTATAGAGTTAAAAATAATAGTACATAAAAATAAAATATAATAATAAAATAATACTTTTTCGACGGGGATAGTTACTGGGACACAAATCCATGTGGTATATATATGGGGTGGGACCCACATTTTCCTCTATAAAACCTATTCTTATTCAATTAATAGTAATAATTTAAGTAAAAAATAGGTAATAGTAAGAATAATAATTTTTTGAAAGTAGAAAGATTTTAGAGTGAAAAAACCTCATTTATGATAATCTATTATTACATTAAGAATTTGATAAAATTAAAGGAAAGATTGAAAACTCTAACTAAATCTCTTTCAAATCTTATATTTTGTAAACCTCTAGATAAAATTTATAAAATTTATAAGAAAAATAAAATGTTAAATATCTAAAGTGAATATTTAAATTATAGGGCATGAAGATAGTCTCGAGAGTTTGAAAGAAAATGCTCATGTGTTATTTAAGCCATTGGATGAAATCCATGAGGATAGTGAAATAAATATCATGTTAAGATATTAAATTGAATATTTTAATTAAAAATATAATTTTAAATTTTGAGAATCTAAAATACAATATTCATGTGTTAATTTAAAAACTAAAATATGAAAAATTATAGATTTAAAAAAACAAAGAAAAAGTAGATAAAAACCAAATGGAAGAGATAAAAAGAGGAAAGCAATGTTTTGGAATATAACATAATTAAATTCAATGTAGTCATTTTAAACATGGTATTAAAACGTGTTTGAACTTGCAAAAATTACCCGGAAAATATAAAAGATACAATGTGTTTGCCTAACCTGAAAATTGATAAACTAGTTCTAAATACAGAGAATGTTTATAAATTTGGGAAGAGAATATTTAAAAACATTATGTTAAATTTGCAAATAAATTAATGTATGGTTTCATATTTGAATGACCTTCACCACCGATACAAGTCTTTGCATACAATTATGTAGTTTTCAACCTAATAGAGGATGAACTTTAAGGAGAGTTTATACTATAAATAGGGATGAAAGTCCCCATTAAATTAGTTTGAAAATCTTGATGATTTCAACAATAAATGGTAACTATATTTAAACTTTTGATTTATTAGTTTATATATGTTTTATTTTATTTTATAAAATATAGGAAACATGTACTCGTTTCTAAATTAAAAACAATATTGATACATGAAAATGTATCCATAACATGGTGTTTGTTTGTTTCTTTTTCATTAAAAACTATTTTAAAATCTTGATTGCAACATGACCTGGATGTACGGCTAGCGTGTCCTACGACAATATATTTATTTTTAGTGCTAACTTTCAATTTTCAATGTAAAAGCTTTACCTTATAAATATGCTTGTTGCGCTTGTGATGGCCATGTGAAGGCATTACACATGTCCCATGAGAGCACCTTTATTTTTAATAATTTAACAATTCCTGTTGTGTTTTTATACGACAAGACAAATAAAAAAAGAATAAATGAATATTTATATTCTTCAAAATTCCAAACACCAAATTCTTGTAACTCACGGGCTACAATCATCAACATTCAAGTCCATTTTCAGCTCTCCGATGATATGGAAATGGAAACCTTATGCATTTTATTATAATTTTCTTTATTTCTATCTTGTTCATGCCTTAAACTAATGAAGGCTTATTTGAAACTAGTTGCTATTGGTCTATTCATCTTGTGGAGGATCTATAGAGGTTTAGGAGACACCAAAATAAGAAATCATAAGAACAAATAGAAAATCTTATAAGAATTTTGAAATAAGTGTTTTTCGATATAACTTATGGCTATTTTTATGATAGTTTACTTAAAGACATGCCCTTAACATGAATATTATATAAGATGAGTTGGAACTCTTTAACTTAGCTTATTTTAGTTCTTGAGTCGACCATTTTGAAATCTAAAAACTTGTCTAGCATGATATGAGTTGGAACTTCTTCATATCTTATGCTTTTTTGTTTCAGAGCTTCCTATAATATATTTATATTTTTTATTGAACTTACACACCTTATAATATATTGTCTAAAACATTTAAAATGTAGTTCTTGCAAACAAAATCACTATGAGTTGGAGCATCCATAGTTGCCATAATGGTGAGATTAAACTTTGATGCTTATTCGGTCAAGAACTTTGCTAATTTCAAAGTTTGTATGTAGAATAATATTTTTTTTCTCACACGTCTTAAATATTAATACAATAAACCTTTCAAGTTTCTCACCATGCACCAAACTACATGATAGTGGAAACTTCTCAACTGATATGATACTTGTTGAAGCAACATTTAGTTGTAGCAACTATTTCTTGACTTGAAGTCGTGATAAGTTCCATAAAACAATTAAGAACAAAAGTACTAGTATAAAGAACAAACACAAAATTATAACAAATCAAAGTTTGATAAAATCTTATTACAACTATAAAAGCCTAACACAATAAATTTATCCAACTAGGAAAAAAATATTCTTTCAATATCTCTTGGCATACATCATATGATTATAATTTCGTATAAAAAATTAAATAAAATTCATGAATGGTATAAACTAAACAAACTAATTTTTTAAAAGTTTAGTTCAAATATATATACATGACATGCATAAATTTATACAGATTTCATGAATATAAGAAGTTTGGAAGTTTAAACTATTAGCTTTAGAGTAAAGGTATCTGGTAACCTTCTAAAATTAAGCTAGAAGAAATAAAACAAGATATATAAAGTAAACAAATACTAGTCATGAATAAAACCTTAAGATTATTGTCTAAAAATTAAATGATAATTTATTTTATCATTAAAAGAGCATACTAATTGAATTAGTTTTCCATGTTTAACCCAAAAGCATGCAAAATATCAAATATCAAGACATTCTTGCAATAAGAACTAAAATCATATAAGGGTTTTAGCATGCATACTAAGTGATTGCTGAGAAGCGTAGTTGAGGTTATTTTTTAAAATATTTTTCGTTCAAAAATCATATCAAGACAATCTTGCAATAAGAACTTAAAGTTTTATCGAGCTAAAAATGATTATTGACAAAAATCAATAATTAATCCTTAAAAATTTATTGCTCCTCAATTGGTGCAAATATTATTTTTTCAATAAGATTTTTCAAATTCTAGCAACACCATATTATTCAAATATATTTTTACTAAGATTGACAAATACAAAGAAATGAGCTCAAATATCTTTTCACTAAGACTGGACTTAAACTCTAGATTAAGAGAGAGAAACGAAGTCTTAAAATAGATTTAAAACCAAAGGAGAAAACACCAAAAAAACATAGGTAAGAAATAGCTGTGAAATTTGTGTCAACGTATAGAAAACTCTTTATTTTTGTATTTTTGTATTTTTGTAATAGAATTTAAAGCCAAAATTAATATAGAATGTTAATTCTAGTATTTACCATATTTAATTCCCTCTATTATTACATTTTTGTCTTTAAATTCGATGTTTTTGAGTAAAAACAACTGCCCAAGAAACATTCAGTTATTGAAGAAACTAACAAGACTTTTATTCGTGAGCTTGGATACGCTATTGGTCTAGAATTTGTTTTTTTTTATAATCCAGAAAAATATAAACTCAAATAAAATAAAAAAAGTTGTCAGCACAAAAATAATTAATGGATCGTTATTGGGCAAGTTAGGCCATGATAGAGGAATCACTTGGTCATTTCATGTTTGCTTTTCATCTACAACAAACATTAAAGAATCCAGTGAACCAGCGGAGGTTGTAGCTCTTACAATAGCCTTAGAGATTAACTGCTCTAATGAGTTCTGGGTGATTATTTCTTATTCAGTTTAGTTTGGTTCTTATCGATAAAAACAATAAAATAAAATAAAAACTGAAATTAAACCAAACCTAGTTTAATTTGAACTATTTTTTTTTGGTTTTTTAGGGTTTTTTTTTTACTTTAATCATGTTTTCTCTTCTTCCATTTAATCAAAATGGAAGCAAACCAGAAAATTTGAACTAAACCAGGAAAATAAAAAATAGCATATTTTTTTTTTTTAATTTGAACTGGTTTGGTTCGGTTTTGATATACAGGTTTTTTTACTAAAAAAACTAAAAACCAGACCAAACCAGAAATTTTAAAAAAATTCTAATCAGTTTAATCAATTTTTTTCTCAATTTAGTTTTCTCAATATTTTTTTTTAGTTTTCTTGATTTAATTGATTTTGTCAAATTTTTTTTACTCATTGGATTGTGGAGTCTTTTTCGTCTAATGCAATTTTAAGGGTAGCTAAGCGTAGCATTCAAATGTGGGTAGAATTTTAGTATGGCTGTAATTTTTATCTCTAAAAAATATTGTAATTTCTAGCCACCATCTTGTTGCTTTTTTTTTAAATTTATTTCTCTTGATTTTCATGCAATTCAATTATTACATGTGTTCTCATTGACCAATGAAATAAAAAATGAAAGACTAGTCATGCGTCTTTATTAATTATGCGAGCTCTTAGAGGCTCAAGTGTGAAAATAACCTAAGTTAATATCTTTTGAACCTTTTATCTCTGATTGGTCAACATTTTCTATTTCTAATCATGATGAAGATAAGTCTCGTATGCTATGTAAGGAAAATGGTTGATATAGAAGTTTGAAACATGATCTTGAAAAAACTGAGGATTTTTTATTACATTAATCGATGTATTCATATATTAACATTATTAGAAAATCAAAATCAGTGAATATATATGGAAATATAAATAGAATTTTATTGCTGGTATTTTTTGTGAAATGTACTTATGGTTTTTTTTTCTGTTTCCTTTATCCGTACACTGATAGTATTAAAATGGGAAAAAATAATAAAAAATATATAAATCAAATGACATCTAATTCTTATAAAAACTATTATTGACATAAATTCTACTTCGAAAATTGTTGGTAATGAATGTAGCGAGGGAATCATAGTGTGATTAAAAAAAATACGATGACATGATATTGTTACCGATAGAATTATCGATAAGTTTACAAACATATATATTCCATTAGTAAATTCGTTGGTAATTTTTTAACCTATAATCTGACCATTCAGCCCTCCTCTCCCCCTCATTTCTTTCTCGTTTTTCCTTCTCCATTTATTCATGCAACTAACAATCACCCTCTCCCTCTAATTTCAACACAGGTCAACCTCTCACAATAAATCTAACGACAACAACAGATTCAATTTTTTTTAGGATAAGAAAATCTACAGAATCTTTTTAATTTAATTTCAATATGTTAATTGTTTTGCGTATTTTTGAAGTATATTTATTTTATTTTGGTGTTTACTTGTTTTTACAGTTTTTTCTCATTAAAATTTGTTGTAAGAATTTTTAATTTGTACATGTTAGGGTTTGTTTTAAATTTGTTAAAATGTATTTCGTAGTTAATATATTGTATTTAATTAATAGATGATTATTGTATTTAAGTATAATATAAGAATGGAGGATTGTTCATGAATGTATCAAGAATCACCCTACGGGTTGTGTAGGATGGGGTTGCAATGTGATTCAGGATTTTATTACCTACGCAATATCTAAGCCAAGAAATATTAGTGAATGTGGCATTATATATCCATATAAAAGATCTAAAATAAAAAGGTTATTGATCTATATATTGTCATAATGCATCTTCTACATAAAGGGTTAATGAAAGAATACTTGTCATGGTATGCACATGAAGAAGAATAACTAGATGTCAATAATTATGTGTAGGTATGCACATGAAAGAATCTTCTTTTTTTTTTCTTGCAATCACAACACCCCCTCCTCCAATTTCAACACAGTTTAACCTCTCACAACAAATCTGGCAATTGTAGGCATTCAAGTTTTGATTCAATTTATTTTTAGAATTCTTAATTTAAGTAAGAAAATCTATCATTTTTTTAATGTAAATTTATTATGATAATTGTTTTGCATATTATTGAAGTGTGTGTGTGTGTGTGTTTATGTTTACTTGTTTTCTATTTTTTTTCTCAAAGAAATTTGTTGTATGAATTTTTATGTGTACATGTTAAGGTTTGTTTTTAATTTTATAGAATTTTATTCATTTATTTAATGTATTTAATTAATACATGATTATAGTATATAATTTTGATATAAGTAATGGAGGATCATCATGGATGTATCAAGAATCACTCTAAGGGTTGTGTAGGATGGGGTTACAATGGGGTTCAGAGTTTTATTAACAACGCAATATCTAATTCAAAAACTATTGGTGGATGCAGTATAAGATGTCCATGTAGAAGGTGAAAAAAATCAATTGTTAATCTATCCAGATGTTGTCATGATGCATTTTTTACAAAAAGCTTCATTAAGGAATATCTGTGTTGGTATGCACACGAAGAAGAATTTGTTCATCACGAGACCATATTAGAAAGGATGGTTAGGTCAACTTCTAGATTCAACAACGGAAATGGAGTTGTAGATGTAAATAATAATCCTTATAGAAATATGGTTATAAATTTTAATTAGGGTGGAACAAATGAATGTCTAATCATATATGAAAAACCTAATACGAGACATCCGAGGCATATGCATTGACTTGCGATGTGTGGTCATCGAGTGCAATATTGCACAATCAAGTGGGTGTCCCTTTCACAGTGGGATCCAATTACCCGCAAATACTGAATTCAATGGAAGAATGGCCTTTAAATGTAGGTTTTTATCATAATTAAATTTTGTATGATAATTTTTTATAAAATAATTTCATTTAATGAATGAAATTTTAGGTTTACAATTATTAAGGTCGCGAGAACAATAACAACGACCTTTAAATCCCTAATGGAGATTACGGGTCAATGCTTGATTTTAAAGGTTTAAGGTTAGTATGAACTTAAATATTTTTTTATTATGTTAATTTTTTTAGTTTATTGAAAATTTTTCATGTTTAAAACTTTTACTACGAGGGAAAATATGATTAGGGGGATGTTGGTGATGATGTTGCAAGAAAGGTATAATAGAATCACTTTGCAACTAGGTAATTTCGGTTACCTTCATAATTTTCTCTTTCTTTTTAAAATACCACAATTTTATTTTTAATTTACTAACAAATAATTTATGTTTACCATATAGGTTACGTGATTTATGGTTTGAGGCACTAAAAAAAGCTAAGAAAAATATGTGAGTAAGAAAGCTTCAAAACTGGAATGACATAGTAGTCTAAAGGGAATTCAGGTCATCATACATCTTAGAGACTATATAGGCGGATTACATTGAACACGTGACGTCTGAGCATTTCACACGATGCTCGCATTCTAGTGCATATAACCAGAACCAATGTTTTCTAGGTATGTTGGTTTTCACTGATTTTTTCTCTAAGTTTTAGTTCATTTAATTGTTCCTTACCTTTTTTTCTTTCTAATAAACATATAATAGACAGTTGAAAGAAAAATCTGAGGACAATTCTTTAACCCATTTAGATTTTGATTCTGATATATGGTTGAATGCAGGATTGTCCGGTGGATTTTATAAAAAATCAGGTCTACGGACTCTCCAACACCACGATCAATAATCTATGAACAACCCATGGTGTTTTAACCGTTTAAACATCATCCCCATTCATTTTGTTCGGGCAAACTCTGGAGTTCCAGAAGGTTTTAACTGAGATAAATATGTGATTAGATAGTCATACTTCATGCTAAGATGGCCAAACTGCGCCAAATGCTTATGTAAATGCAGTCGTATTGGCGTGATCTATGTGATCCTCCTCTTTGGCCCTAAAGAAGATATTAGTGACGGAAATTCAAGATATAAATATCCATCAATATTGTCGAGAGAGTTGAAAATATAATTGTTGCAAATGCCACTACTGGTTACAGAATCATCGACAAAATGTTACGAATAACATCACCAACGGAAACTCCATCATTGATATGTTCAATATACTGTTGGATATGCTCACAAGTTCATCGATAGAACAAGAATTACTAGCGAACGATTTACATACGTCCGTTGACCAATAAGAGGAATAGACATAATTATTATTTTAAAAGAAAATAATGATATTAATGATTGAAATATAACATGTTTATTTTAAATGAAGTGGTTATATGAACAAAAACTGAACAATTGGCTCATAAACAATAACTTCAAAGAAAATCTCTTAGCCCATCATTCTCAAGGTAACAAAAACCAAAACTACAGAAATTTTTTTTGTTATGAAAACTAGTGAGTTTTTCTAGTTTTGATTTAATCTAAGAAGAACAATTGTATTTCTGTATAAGCGATAACCCTAATGAACATCAGTATTCTTTTATTCTGGTGCAAATAGGGAAACTGTAATAGTGCTATATAATGATGATGCCGTCCGGTGGTTTTAATTTTGATCCAGCTTGCATCTTCATACCGTGGAAAAAGGAAATCAAGTTGTTTAGGGTTTGGTGTTTGGTCGCTACAATATTTTTTCCAGCACTAACTAAAGAGCTTGATTAATGGCCGAGGACAAAGTTAAATATTTATTGTTGCTCATCTCCTTGCAGCTTTTTGAGCTTGTTTCTGCGTACATTAGCCAGCACTACCCATGCTCTCTTCCAACAAAGTAAAAAAAAACAGAAAAAAAGAAGAAGAAGGATGGATAGAATCTATGCCCATACTCTTTTCCTTTACATATTATATACTTCTGTGGGAGGCAATGATAAACAATGCTCAGAACCCAGAACACTATAGTGAATGATTAACCAAAATAACCTACACACACCCCTATATATATATATATATATATATATATATATATATGGCCTGGCAAGATGACAATAAAAAACTTAAATTTCTTCAGCAATCTTGAGTGTGTTAATGTTGAAAATAAACCTTTTTATAGTGACCCCACTCTAGATCTAAACTTGATTCATTGAAAGTCAACAAATGCAAGGATCCCAAGAACCGTCCACTCTCTCCCTTTATTTATTTATTTTTCGAAAAGAGGGTATTAATAATATATATATACCCATGGTCTTCAGCATGTAAGCATTAATTAATGGATCCAATTGATGAAAGAACGTGCCATACGTTGTTTTGATAAAACCATGGCAATGATTTGTTTTTATAAAAAATATCATGCATGCTGCTGTGCAGAAGGTGATGATAAGTTCACTTGCCTGCAAATATAATAACAGGAGATTTTTTTTCATTATTGTTATTATTATACTCCTTGACATAGCCTTGCAAAAAGGATTTTCTAGTCTCTAAAAACCATTATTACCGATTAATTCTAGTGCTAAAATCTAGAAATTAAAAGATAGAGAAAAAAAAACAAAGGAAGAGAGGAAGGAAACAAACACAACGATCCTACTGCATAAGCCCTATTGCATAAGTAAATTCCTAATTATTGCAGCTTGGGTAGTGTCAGTTGTTTCTAATAGCTCAGACAGCCGCTCGCTAAGATCATCAACCTCTCTGTGCAAGCTTTTGATGTAGTTGCATGTCTCCTGCAAGGCCTTGGCAGCTGAGACCTACGAGGAATATATAAAAAAAAATCCAGTTTATGATGAAGGCTACGAAATTAAGCACGAGAATATATACAGAAGGTCTTAACATTATTTAGAGAGTGAGCATTTGACATTAGAAGATGTTTCTTGCAAGCAAGTCGAACAAAAGCAAAATTAACCTTACTAGCTATAAAACATGTGTAAGTATATCTACTGTAAAAAAAAAGATCTGTAAGCAGCTCAGTACTCCAAGAAATTGCAGTACTTGAATATATATCAGAACTGGTATTCTTACAGTTCATGTGTGTTTGTGGTTATTTTATGGATAACTAGAGGAAGAAGTTAAAGGCAAGCACATGCGCAAGAAACTCCACTCATGCTTGTGTATCTTAATGGAAAATGATGAATATATAAGGTGGACTCGATCAATCCTCAATAATCTACCAATTATCAGAGTAGCAGCTAATTGTTCTTCGCTCGTACGTAATTAATTAGCCATGCCCTTCCGATCCCTTTCTTTTTCTTTCTTTTGGTTTCATTTCTGTTTAGAGGTAGATATATATATATATATAGTATATGAAGAGTTTTTCTGTATCTTTTTGGATTGCCACTCCTGCTATATACAGTACCTTTTCAGAACGCCGATTGCGAGTCTCAGGAAGAAGTTGCTGTAACTTTGTAACAAGATCAAGGATCTGATCATCACTGATTCTTGAACTACCTGATTGCCTTGATCGCGACCTCCGGCTAGACATATCTTATTGATATCAACTTATAAAACAAGGGTTAGCAGCTATATCAGCTCAAAACAACGTAAAGATACATATAATTATAGAAGAATTAATACTAGTCTATATATATATATATATATGAGTAGGCACAGGGGGTTGCAAAAAGTAGAGGTATATATAGCTAAGATAGCAGCAAGAAAGAACGTCACAGGGGGTTGCAACTTGCAATACCTAAAAAGAAGGAGTTAATTACTCGTGGGAAATATTCGTAGCTAGAAAAGGAGTGAAGATGATCAGGGCTACCACTGCTACTAGTTATGGAAGAAGGGATGGAAAGAGAAAATTAAGAGAGAGAGAGAGAGAGGCAGTCAGAAGAAGAAGATCAGAAGCTAGCAGTGGATCGAGTTGGTGCTGCAGAAAACAAAATAATTCATGGGAGAAAGCAGTGGGCTAAGATTGCATTTAAATAGAGAGTTCGAAGAGATAGAGAGAGTCAAGTCTGTAGCTAACTGATTCCTTGGTGTGTGTGTTTCTCAGGTCGGAGATTGATCTCGACTCGAATCTCACACTCGGAGCCAGCGAAACAGTCAGTCCCTCCACCCAATACCATCTTATTTTATTATCCCCCATAATTAATCCTTTTTTTCTTCCCACCCTATCAAGCTTATGTACTGTTTATATATATATATATATATATATATATATATATATATATATATATATTAAATAGTTTAAATTCAAAAATAAAATTATTTAAAATTGTGCAATTTAATCTAAAAAAGATACAATAAAATAATTTTTCTAAACAAAATTATGAACATGTATAATATTATGAGAATGTCATCATTAATTTCGCAAGGTCAATACATTCTATGATTGCTCTTAAATTTTAACATAATATATATATATATATATATATATATATATGTTAAAAGACTTCTCGAAAAATTTCATCTCAACTTAACGATCGGATTAAGAGATTTTGATCGATATTATAAAATTATTCATTAATTAAAAAAATATATTATTTGGTTGAAACGGCACAAGAGAAATGATTCCACCACGGTTCAGCCGAATTTGGCAAAAAAATCTGGAATGGACCAAAATTTAACCCGAGATAAAAACAACAGTTGTTTTATCTCATTTTTTTAACTGGTATGAAATGTTTTGTTAAAACAGCTGTAAACGGAACGAGATTGACATCACATAGAACTTAGTAGATTTATTATTATTATCATAAAATGAATTAAATTCTTTTACTATAGCACAAGAGGTTAACGTTTGAGAAAAAAAAATCTCCGTATATATATATATATATATATATAAATTAGTATGAAAATGGTTTTTATCATCAAATAAAAAAATGGTATGCACTCTATATTTATTAATTAATTTTGATCAAAAAAATTAGTCTCATAATTCTAGATCATCTTTAAAATTTAAGCTATGAAAGTATATTCTTTACTTTTCATAAATAATAGGTAGTGAGGGCATGGGATGTACCTTCCAGCAAATTGTTATTAAATACTATATATTAATATTAATATTTATTTCAACATATAAATGTTAGCTTCATCATCTTCGATTCTTAAACTATGCTACCATACTACCGAGTAAATCCCATGTATCTAACAAAGATTTGATGAAGAAACGATAATAGAAAAGCATACCAAACGTTCCATCAGTCATTATATAATATTTGCAGAGAATCTGTATAAATTGTTAGTTCAAGTTATACAATAGTTCAGAGAATATTTGAAGTTAGTTCTTTTTTTCTTAAATAAAAAAATAAAAAAATTTAAGAAGGTGCTCTTAATTATTTGCAGTATCTCGGGACAGCAATAATTGTTTTTATCTTTTAAATATATTTTATTATTAAATATAACGTAGCCACCTCGTTTCCCTAATATGACTTATAACGTCTAATCAAAGTAAACCATAAAGTAGTAATTCAAGATGAATGTTAGTTAAAATTTCAAAAATTCATGTCTATTATCAAATTTGTGATTAAACGTTTGTTTGAAAATGTTGTTGTAATTGTTTTAAAATTATTTTTGACATCAGCATATAAAAATGATTTAAAAACACAAAAAAATTAATTTAAAATAAATAATAAAAATAAAAAAAAGTCAATTTTTTTCAAGAACATTTAAAAAAAAATCTTAAACCTACGGGATGCTTTTTTTTCTTCTGAACATCATATGTCTATTATCATAATCAATTATATTTTTTTTTCTAATAAAAAATAACTACAATTAAAAACATCATCCCAAGCTGATATAAATAGTAGCTTCATAAACAAATGAAGTTTTCATGTGGGGAATCCTACTTAAATTTTAACAATCTGGAAAGATAATGCCAGGAAACTAAACTAGAAAAAAAAATGTAAGAAAAAAATGACAATTATTGCAGACAGAAAATTTAATAAAAAAAAGGGGAAATGTAAGAAAACACTGAAAATTATTCCAGATGGAAAATCCAATAAATAAAATGTGTATAGGGGGCTAGTCATCTTATTTAGAGTAGAGCTTGGTTTTTCTAGTCAATAATGTAAAACCTTATCTCAATGATCAATCACATTATTCTAGCCAATCATCTCCTCTAACTCTCCAAGATGACTATGACATCAAATTTTCTAGGTGAATTGTTATCTATTTTTCCTGATGGATTTAGATTTAACTTGGACTTTGTCTATTTTACTATTTATTATCATTTTTGTTCTTTATTTGGTAGTGAATTATTATTATTATTATTATTATTTAGTAAACATATAGATGTTTGTATTTAGTTTAAATAATGCTCTCATATTCCTTGATAAATAAAGGAATATTGACTTGCATTTTGTATTCAAATTACTCCAAAATTTCAAAAAGTTTCAAAAGCGTTTTTAAAAAGATTTTTTACTTTAAATTATTTTTTTTTATGTTTTTAGATCATTTTAATATGATAATCATATCAAAAATAATTTTTTAAAAATAAAAAAATATTATTCTGATATTTTCTAAACTAAAATGACTCTAAAAAACAACCTTTAATTAAATTCATAAAATAGAGTTCAGATCACAAGCCACCAATGAATTAATGAAATAAATAGGCAATAATTAAGGAGCCCTCACAGCAGCCAAATTAATGAAGGGATAGGAGTAATTGAAAGTTGACTGGTCAAAACTGCAGAGCCAGCACACCATGTTCTTGCCCAAACCACAACCACACCGCCACACGTGGTGTCTTGGAGCCCAAGCGCTGCACCAACCCGGTGACGCGGTACGTCTATATTTATTTTTTAACTGAACACAATATTCTATTTATTTATTTTTCCAACTTTCATATTTTTATTGTATTTAAAGTTTGTGGTATTATGTTTATGTTTGTAACTGCAAAAATGTTTTTGAAAACAAATATTTTTTTTGTATTTTTTTTTATGTTTTTAGATCATTTTTATATGTTAATGTCAAAAATAAAAAATAATAATTTTAATATATTTATAAATAAAATACTATTTTTTATAAATAATATTAAATTCATAAAATATTTTTTTTTATCCTATTCTTATTTGTTTTTCTACTTTTAGAGGATTACTTTGTTTTACTTTGACTTTCTCGTGTTGTAGCTATATCGCTGCAACTTTCTGTATTTTAAATGAAGTCTATGTCTATGAAAAGAAATATTTTATCTGTAAAAATAAATATATTGTATAATTAGTTAAAGGATCATAAATACAGCATAAATTTGTTACTGATTTTTTAAAAGATTATTTCATATTTTAAATGAAATAAGTTTCTTTTCATCTAAAACAACGATTTTCCTTGAAATTAAATCTAATAAATATTTCAAAGAATCACCTTCCACTTTCAAAAGTTAAGGGTTGTGTGGTATCATTTCGTTTTTTTATTGTTAAAAATAAAATAAAATAATATTTTTAGTTATTTTTTTATCATTCTTTTTTTATTATTATTATTTATTTATTTATATGTTTCTGAATCTGTTTTAGTATATTTTTTTTATAGATTTTATTAAAATATGAAATAAAATATGAAATTATTATTAATTAAAAATATGAAAAATCATAATATTATAGATTTAATTAGTAAGATAAAATGAAAGGATTGAAGTGATAACACGATTGTGGCGGTGATAATAGTAATAGTAGTTATCATAAACTTATTTTTATCCCTTTCAAAATAAAAGAATTTAAATTAATATATTTTATACGCAATATTTGAAAAAGTGTTATAAGAAAAAGTAATAGTAATAGTGATAATAGTAATAGTAGTTGTCATAAACTTATTTTTATCCCTTTCAAAATAAAAGAATTTGCATTAATATATTTTAAATGCAATATTTGAAAAGTGTTATAAGAAAAAGATAGAAATAATCAGAATATATAAAAAAAACAATGTAACAAAAAATATTTAAAAAAGATGAAAATAAAATCAGATAAATAATGATTTTCCAAAAAGCAAAAACTAGGTTACAATGATCACAATAGATAAATAACTTGTGATCAAAAGGTAATGAAGACAAATGAAATTATCTTCTATTCTAAGCTTGAAAAGCAAATTTAAGGAAAAATTTGAAATTGTTTATTGTTGAAGTAATTGAAAGAACAAGGATCAAAATGAAGAGATGAAATTTTTTAGAAATTCAAATCATTCAATTAAGGGGTCTAATTGAAAGTTGAAATTTAAGGAAATATTGCACAAATTAGATGGTTAAAGACCAAAAAAAAAGAAGGAATCAAAGTTGACTTTAGAAACACATGTAGGGACACAATCTCCTTTGTGTAAGGAGAGTAATTTAGCAGCTTAATCGTGTTTTCTATTATTGAAAGTATTGCACATTGACACACAATGTCGGGGGGGTCTTTGAAGTTGTCACCTAATTGTTTGGTTCAAGATTGCTAGAAAACCCTAAGTGTTTTCAATCTTTCAAAAGCTTCAAAAGATAAGAGACTAGTTATATAAAGGGAAGATATTAGCATCCTTAATAAGCCTTATATAAAGTAAGCTACACTGTGCAGTTTTGAATGTAGTTTAAAGATTTTGATACGTATTATTTATTCGTATAAATAAATCTATATGGTTTAAAGGTTCTGATGGGTAATATTTATTTGTGTTCTTAAATAATATTTTGAGGAAAAAATTCCATGTAGATACCCTTCTAGGATCCATTTAGAAGACGGATGGATTTTCCATAACTCTTGTGTCATGGTAAAAAGTATTTCAATTAAAAATTGGTTAAAACTCATTATAATTCTGGGAATTTTTTTATTAGTTCTAAATATTTAAATATTACTCTACTTGTAGGTGCAGTATCTATATCATATTTTTTACCATTAATTATCATGAGTTAAAATTGTGAATTATTGAAATATTGATCAAAATCCAATGGATTCAGTAAATTGGTTATTCAATAGTGAGATGCATACGAATATGTATTTTTTGAATTTTTTGATTGAAATACAAAACAATATGATCTTTTTTAATTTTGAGACTTCGTTGTATGCAAATAAAATATTGCTTTTTGTTAATTAAAATGTTTTATATATTTCTCTTTTTTATCATCTATATGACATGAAATAAAAATATATAAAAATAAATCAAAGCCAAAACAACTCACACATTTTATATATATATATATTTCTTACTTACACATGTATAAATTACATGTTTACAAAATAAAAAAGAAAATAAAATAAAAGAAAAACTAGCAATAATCTCAGACATCCTAAAAATTCAAAATTTACAAAAAATCCCCCAAACATTCAAAGACAGTACTGAGAAGCTGAGGAGCACTGGCAGCGTGTGGGTTTCACGCGTCACTAGTGATGGGTGAACCCATGCGTTGTCGCTAGTAGTGTATGATAAAAGGGATCAAATAGATCTTCCTCTTTCCTCCTTTCCCCATGCAGGCGGTGAAGACCAACTTCATTCATATGGAAAAAGAACTCAACAAAACAACAATAATTTTATTTCCTTCCTTTTATTTTATAGATTTGTCTCTGTCTGCGTATCTTTTCTCAGGATCAATCAAGGCTGTCAAGTCTGTCAATTTCATTTTGTTCTACTAAAAAAAATATATTTCTTTTCAATTTAAAAAACACAACAAACTCATGTAAATTTTATCTAGCTCAGAATTTTGAATTGTTCTGGTTTCGCTTAAAAAACAGAAATTCCACTTGAAAATATTTTGGTTTCATTTTGTTTTTTTTTCCTGGTTAAATAGTGTTTTTTTTTATAAAAAATAATATATAATTTTACAATATCAATCATATATCTTAATCTGATCATTAAATTGAGAGGAAATTTTGCGAAGAGTATCTTGACATATTTATATATATTATGTTAAAATTTAAATAGAAATCAGAGAATATAACGACGTTGCAAGATTGATGATTTAAGAGAAATCAGAGAATATAACAACGTTATGAGATTGATGATAATATTTTCATAATGATATACAAGATCATAATTTGGTCAAAAAATTCATTTTATTATGTTTTTTTAGATTAAATTGTTGTGAATTCCATTATTGGCTTCGGGTTTTGGTCATTTTCGTGGGAGTGGTGGGATGTGGTGCATCCAAAAGGGATTGGTAGGGGTGGCAAATCGGGGAAAGAGGTGGTGCTGGCTGGGTTGTCGGTTGAGAGAAGGAGACCGATGCTTTTGTTGTTGGTTCGAAATGCTGGTCGGTAATGGTCATAATGGCTGGTGATGTTAGATGAGATAGTTGCTGGTGAGGGTATGACTAGCGGTGGGGAGTGGGGAGTGGGGAGTTGTTCACAATAGAGGTTAAAATATTTTTCTTGATCCATTGGGTTTTTTTCCTTCTCAACTTGATTCCCTTTATTGAGATTATTTATTTTTTTAAAACAGAGAAACAGTAATATCAATTCAAAAAAATAAAATTATGTGTTTCTAAAATGATATATTAAAAGTTGAATACCTTGAAAAGACATTTAAAATATGAATTCTTTTTAGATGACATTGGAAATACTAAGAACGACACAATAAATTAGAAAGTATATATCTTTTTTTGTTGTTTTTTTGCTATTTTTCTAAAAATTACTTGGAAAAAATAGGGTAAGAAAGTAGGTAGCAACAAATGCTTCTTGTTTACAATTTCTTTTATTCAGAACTATAATCAAACCAAAACCTCAATGTAGTGATTTCTTTTAACTAAAACCTTGATTCTTCTCACTTTCTTCTTCATTGCATGGTCGAACCTCTTAGTGTTTTTTAATTATAAGCTTGACTTTAAATTTCGTATCTCAGTGAATCCCTTAATATTAAAATCTCATATTATAACTCGATTATTTGAAATCTTAATCTAACAATTCTCTTTAACCAAAATCAAAATATTTGTAAATAACTTGGTTAATTTGATATCACATCTAGCAATCCCTTTTACTAGAACGAAAATATAAAAAAGGCTCAGCCAACTTCAAATCCTAACATGATGATTTTCTTTAATGAAAAACTTTTGTTGTCTCGATTGGGTTAAACCTGTAATCTCAATCTAGAGACTCTTTATAACTAAATTCTTGGCTTTTGTCTACAATTAAGTTAATTTGAGATCCCATCAACGATAATTTTTCACTAGAACTTCCATTTGTCTCTATCAGATCAACCTGAAATCTTAATATAAAGATCCTTTTTAACCAAAACTTTGGTCTTTACTTCAATTAAATTAACGTAAGATCCTATCTAACAATCTTTTTTAACCAGAACCGTAATGTTATCTTAGTTGGGTCAACTTGAATTCTCAATATAAATATTTTTTTTTAACTAAAACTTTGATTTTTATTTTTAGTTGGATAAACTTGAAATCTCAATTTTAAAATCTCTTTAACCAGAACCTTGTTCTTTATTTTGAGTTACTGCTAAAATTACTAGCAACAAATTTTATCAACTAAAAAATACGGTTGATGATATAGCAACGGATTTTCTAATGCAAAAGTAAAAAACCTCCATTGCGTTCCTGTCCTTTTTCACTGACCGGTCAACACAATCAACAGGCTTTTCTTTCATTTTTTCCTCTGTGAATGATGAGAAATGTTTTTAGTGACATATAGAATGTGTTTGCAATCCAATGATTCTCACGTGTGGTAAACTCTTAGAGTTGGGAATGGGTGGTTTGTACGTGGCCTTTGATGAATGCAGGACGAGAGGGACTGCTAATTATTTGTATAACAGTAGTTAATTTTTAAAATATGTTTTAATATATTAAAATATGTTTTAATATATATAAATATATATATAAATAATATATATTTTACGTTTTGAAATTTATTTTGGTATTCTTATAATCAAAAAAATATGATTTTATTTTGAAAAATTAAAATTAAAATATTTTAAAATACAAAAAATAAATTTATTCTAATATGACAACGTTTACTTTCTAAAATATTTTCTTATGAATATATAAAATACTATTTTTTATTTTTATTTTTAAAAAATAAAAAACAATAAAAAAATTGCATTACATATTCCTAACACAAAAACAGATATATTTTTAAGAATTGATATCCGTTACAACTCTCTTTAACACGTGATCCTTTGTGTATCAATACCAACGTTGACTAAGCTCGGATATGGTTAGTAGATTAGTTTTTTATTTAAAATATATTAAAAAAATTTATATTTATTAAAATTATTTTAATATATATTAATTTGATCTCTTTTAGAATAAACGAGTGGATTTGCCCGCTTTGCCGGAGTTTTTTTTTATCTATGTAGAAAATTGATTGATTCTATAAATGTTGTATTTTGTTATTTTAATATTTAATTAGTATAATTGTAATTGATAAAATCTGTTAAAAATGGTTTTTTTCAACCAAAATGCAATTGAATATTGCTATTGCTAAAAAACTTTTGATAAAATTTGTTAGAAAATTTGTTAAGAAGGTTAAATGATCTATAAGAAATTTGTTGTCACGGATACTCTAGTTAAAAAAAAAAAACCCGGTTAAAAAAAAACAACTGACTTGGACACTAAAAAATAAAAAATACATGTGAAAAAAACGTTACTATTTCTTAAAGGGAAAAAAAAAAGGGTCTAAAGTATAAATTTAAATTCAAAGCCAAATTTTTTTATAAGATTTATTCATCATATTATTATATTAAATATATTTAAGAATACCGATATTAATTTTTTTTTCAAGAAATCGTATGTCATTTTTTTTCTCTCTCTATATATTTTTAGGCGATAATATTAAATAAATATTAAACACATATACTTAGTCTCACATACATATAGTGTGATCGAAATGAGAAGTGATTTTTATATTTTTTTTAATTGTAGATAACGTAGGTAAATTTGTAAAAAAAAAATCTGAGTTGCTTTTTTTCCCCAGTAATATTAGATCCGACACATCATAAATAAAAATGTTGCAATTTAAAAAAAACGAAATATAATTTTTTTTGCGTGCTATAATTACTTATTTGCTGTCTAAAAGGAACATTGTAGTCGAAACGGAAAGTGCCTTGTATATTTTTTAATTGTAGATAATCTAGGCAAATTTGTTTACCTTTTGTTTTTTTGAGTTGTATTTTTTCCCGGGTAATATTAGTTCTTAAATATTATTTTTTTTCTTAAGAAATAAACTTCAACAAAAGAGCACAAAATTAAAATTCAAAGCCAATATTTTTTTTTTGACTTTATAAGATTTATTCATTATATTATTATATTAAATGTATTTAAGAATGCTGATATTAATTTTTTTGTTGCAAAAAATTCGAGGTCATTGTTTTTTATCTCTTTATATATTTGTAGGCGATAATATGCAATAAATATTAAAACATATAATAATGACTTGTTTGCCGTTTAAAAGGAACAGTGTAATCGAGGCAAAAGTGACTTGTATCGTTTTTTAATTGTAGATAACCTAGGTAAATTTGTCTATTTTTTGTTCTTGAGTTGTCTTTTATCCCCAGTAATATTAGATACAAAATGACTATTGCTATTATTGCAAAAACTATTAAAATTATAAAATTTTAACGAAAGAAAAAACACACAAAAACATTAACAAAAGAGTAAGCAAGAAAAAGAATATGTTATTATTCTTATTCTTATTCTTATTCTTATTCTTATTCTTATTCTTATTCTTATTATTATTATTATTATTATTATTATTATTATTATTATATTATTATTATTATTATTATTATTATTATTATTGTGTTAATGATGAATGAAGAAAACAAATAAATAAAAGAAAAAAAAAATTCATAATAACTTTAACAAAAGAAAAAAAAATCATAATTATCAGGGAAAAAAATGCATCTAACTTGAAAATAATAACAATTGAACCAATCAAAAATAATAAAAGAAACAGCACATAAAAAAATATAATAGATGATCAAAGAAAAAAACATTTATTAGTTGAAAAAATCATTTAATGTGAAAATTTTAAGAAATATATGTTGTACGTTGCGGGCTCAGTAAATAATTTTTATAAGATTTGCTGGACAACAATAAAAATATAATATTTATTTATGCGAAATTTAATATAATAAAAGAGCTTAACACCCCCTGGTATAACAATAGCAAAATTAAATTTTGAAAATCTAAAATTATCATCGTTCTTACTATTAAAATAATAAAAATTATCCAATTATCATGAAAAAAACACTCAAAAACATTAACAAAAGAGCAAGAAAGAGAAACAATTAAAATATTATTATTATTATTATTATGATGAAAGAAATAAAAATTAATGAAAGACTAAATAAATTGATAGAAACTTGAATAAAAGATAAAACAAAGAAATAAAATACAAATAAAAATCAAAATTATCATTGCTATTAATGCCAAAAAATTAAAAATTATCAAATTATCCGAAGAGTAAAAAACAATTATCAAAGAAGCAAGTAAGAAAAACAATTAAATTATTATTATGATTATTATTATTATTAGTTTTTTTTATTATTATTATTGTGTTAAACACACTTATATATACATGGACAAAAGCAGAGGTTATATTAGAAATTTTAAAAACTAAAAGTATAAGGGCTGAAATGAAAATCAAATATAAAGGGATTAAAATCAAAAATTAAAAGTTGAAGGACTAAACTGCAAATCAGATTTATTAACCTTTTAAATCGGAGGACAAATGTGCAAAAATTGAAACTTCTATACCGAATATATTTATCCTTTTCAAGCCAATCCCGAAATTAAAAGATGGAGGACCGAAGTGAAACATTAACATTTAATTCATTGCAATCGAAGGACTCAATCGAACAAAATCAAAACTTAGATAACTAAAATTAGGCCCCTATACGCAATTAAAAGTCAAGGGACCGAAATGAAAGCATCAAAAACCCGGGGGGCTCTTCTGCACTTTTACGTGCAGGAGAGAGAGAAACGGTACAACCGGATTTAACCGGCCACCGCTGCGTCCACGACCACCGTGTGGAAAAACGCGCCGCACCGGGAGGAAGACCAAGCAGAGAAGCACCGGATTAGACGCCGGTAGCTCATTTCCGGCCACCGTAGCATACCGCACGCGCCACTTGAACGGGGCGTCAGGGGGGACACCGTCGGTCGCGTGAACCGCACGCGCCTGACAGATTTCGAAAAATATATAAATAATAATGGTCAGTTACCGTTATGTCCCTGACCTTAATTAATCGATTTTGTCTTATTAGGGGCTAGAACCGTCTTTAGCCATTTATAAAATATTAAAAAAAAAGGGGTGCGGCGGACAGGTCCGTACGCGTGCAATTACGCTCGCACCCCTCAGCCAACACGCTATTTACCCCTCAGCCAGACCACGTTTTTGTCCTATTAACAGGGCTAAAGTCGCCAATACACTATTCATAGAAAAAAAATAAGACAGACAAACAGCCGCGACGCACGGCCGAGAAATGGCCAGTCCACAGTGCCATTGTGTCTGAAGCTACAATGCTGACCCCGAGCTGTTTTAGCTCTTTTGTTAATATTTAGAATTTTGGTATATAACTTTTTAAATTTGGTGAAGAAATAAAAAATTAAATGTTTTTGAAAAGTAACCATCAAAATAACTTTTTGAAGTAAGAAAAAAGAAGAAAATAATGAACAGTAACCAAATGAGCACCATCTAATTCCTCTTAATGGGCCACATAACATGTTGCATGGTCTCTTTTTTGTTTCTTCTTCAAAAAGAAGAAATTTTGGTTGTCTTCAATCAAAGTTCAATTTGTTTCTTCAATGTTAAAGTGCTCTAATTTCACCCTCAATTGACCTAAAATTTTCAGTTTCATACAATTTTGCCCCTAATAAACTTCAATGGAGGCCCTGAATTTAGGTGTCTTTTTCACTTTGGTCCTTGATATAAGATTTATGCGGATGTTTTCAACTTAGCCCCCTAGTTGACCCCAAAGATCTCATTTTCTTGCAATTGTATCCCTAATTGCAATCAATTGACTTAGGAAAAAATAAATTTGGTGTCCAAAAATTCAAATCTTTTCAATTAAACCCAAATTAGGCTCCAATACTCAATCGTTCACCAATTAAGCTCTTAATAAAATTATTTTGACATATTTAAAGTATAGTCAAGTCTTTAAACTTAGTTAAATCCCTCAATTGGACCCGTATTAAATCCAGTTGACCCATGATTAAATCAAATTGACGTCTTAAAATGTAATTATGCTCTTACACTTAATTTTTATGCATACTTGTTTAATAATTATTCATTTTGACATTGAATCTATATTTTTCTTCTTTTTTTGGGCATAATAGCAATACAATTATAATCTCGAATCCACCCAAAATTTCCAACTTAATTTTTCTCCCACATCAACCCCATTTTATTTTATATTTTCATTTTAACTAAATTTTGATATAACCTAGAAATCAGTTATGACAATCACAATGATATTTCTCTTTCCACTCCTTTTTTTAAGGACATTTTTATGATCTATCATAACTCATCCCATGAATTGAAATATTATAAGAATAAAACTTCAAAGATCAAACAAACAAACCTAAAATATAGAAACCAAATATGAAAAAAAAAATCAAAAGCTTTAGGGACCAAAACAAAAAGGTTAATAAGGAAACAAAATGAAAAAAAAAAATTCTCCAATCAATTTTTTTTGCAAATACTACATAAATATAATATATTATAAGGATTCATAGGAAAACATTAGAAACTAAGTTTACATGTTCCAAATTCTAAGGTACAAAAAAGAAGTTATAATTTTGTATAATTCTATTTATTTGTTGTTAATTTTTTTTATTAAAGTAAATTATTTTGTAAAATTATAAGATGTTTAATTTATTATTCTGTTGATATTTTCATTCAAATTAAAATAATTTACGTAATATTATACAAAGAATGGCATTATCAACCAAGAAGGAGATCATTGAAACAGAAAAAGAAAGAAGAGAAGAGGGTGATTAAAAGAGAAAATATTTTATTTATGACATATCTATCGAGGTAAGAATCATTTTCAATATATAAATGATTAACTCAATTGATTTGGAAAAAATAAGGACAAAATTAGCTTAATTAATAATATAATAGCGTACTGAAAATTCAATGTACAAACTGAGCTATATTTTCGCAAAGATATCAGTAGCACTTCATGTGAGGGTGATTCAGCCAACTGTTTCATGAAGCCATGTTTAGCCCAGCTGAACTTCAACAACTCAGTTGGCCATGTATATACTGACAGGATTACAAAAATTCAAGCTGACTGACACGTGTTGATGATGCAAAAAGGGGGGGAAAGAAATTAATTAACAGAAGAAATAAGAGGGAGATCAGACTGATCAGAATAGTTATGGCATGGCATGATGATTCAAATAAAAAACTAAAAAGAGTAGTGCTCAGCGTGCATCTCGCAGCACATGACCTTGATCGGACAAGACAGCCAGGACTGTGTTCGAAGTCACGAGGTTCCCCCATTTCTTTAAATTCTTACAAATCCAGTGGGCTGTTTTCTTCCTGTTTTTTAAACATTTCAAGGACGAGTTCATGTTGACACTGTCCAGGAAAGATGCATGCTGAGATCTTCTCAGATATTTCTTTCTCAAACCACAAGACGGGGAATTCAAAGAGACCTTCAGATTCTTAACCTAACAAAGCTTCTAATTAACTCTCATATTTAATTACTTTTGAAATCTAACACCGACACTGTTTGATTATCTGCTTTGTTAAATCGAAGGTACGTGCGAGGTAGTGATCCACAACCCAGAGAGAGAGAGAGAGAGACTCGCTCAGAGTTTATATATACTTCTGGTCAATGGACATGAATATGCCGTAGCTTCAGAATTTTGTGTTGGAGGATGCATCCGCGCAGCTCGGACTTTCTTCTGTACAGAGGCTGTGGGGACGGAAATTGTTTTAAATATAAAAAATAATTACCATCTCAAATAATTTTGATATTTTTATTAAATCTAGATTTACAGTGGCTTTAGAAATTATTTTTATATAAATATAAAATTTCAGAGAAATATAAGGTTAGTGTGCGTGATCGAACAGAATAAAATGACATTATATGTGATAATAAATTTACTGATCCAAACCGGGGATAGAGTCACGAAGCTCAAATAAAAATACATAATAAGATATTTAATATCGTTTTTTGACAACCAACAATTTTCTCACAAACATTGGTTTATGGCAAGTCTCTTTCTCATTCAGGGACCTAAAAATGAATAAAATAAACTTATGGACTTAAATAAATAATGTCAAATTTCAGGTCACACTTATTTTTCTGTGTTGTTGACCTTGAGGTCAAATATTTATGTTTTATATATTTTAATGATAATAATAAAATGGAAAATTGGACTAAGAATGTGCTTGGTTAAGAATGAGTCTTAATAACATATCCATAATAAGAATACATTAACAAGCATCAAGAATTTCATAAAAAAAACCAATGAAGATGTCCAAGATGCAAACCAAGTGAAGACTTATAATTAAGTGTTCATTTTAGTACTTATATAAGTCTTTATATCTTATCTTGATAACACAATTAAAATGAACTCACACACTTCACTATTCATCCATTAATAGAATTAATATCGATTCAAGAATTCTCTAGGTAGAAATTTGTCAAATTAAGAAATTTGCAAGAATAAGTCGACTAAGGATGAACACTTAGGAATCTATAGGAATTAATCATTTGATTGGCTTGATCAAGTTGAATTGGTTGATCACTACAATCATTATTGGGATTTTAATGGCTGATAGAGGCTAATAGAATAGTGTTATCGAAGCCATAACTCTTCCAATCACCATTGGATCTAGCTTATTTTTAGATACGTCATTTGTTTTACCTTCTTTTATAATATAATTGGATAGATCTCCATTCTCAACATTGATCTTGGAATTATTCCCCTAAGACTTTTTAGGATTTTAAAGGAGAATATTTTTAGGCAGAACAATTGTGCCTTGTTAGCTTTTCTATATCCATTATACTTGGCTAAAATTTCCACAATGGTTTCTTTACCTTTGTTTTTTTATTCTAAACAATGAATATTAGATCCCAAGCATTGGGTAACTCTTATCTCTCCTTAAATAAAGGTTTTTACATAAGTGTCTCCTAGCACCATCAAGGTCATCTGTTCATGGTTTGAATTGGATTTAGCTGAAACTCTTACTAGAGTAGCACATTATTAGTGGCTTAGTTTTAATCGTTTAGTTTTTAGAGTTTTTTTTTGTCTAAGTTTGAAATTTAACCTTTTCAATCATAGATATTGTATCATATATAACGCTACACCCAACACCATACGCAACACTGAAACTAACACCAATAAGACAAAAAAAAAATTCACCACTCCACAACCTTTATAAGCCCTCAAAACAACCCAAAATCAAAACCCATATTACCTAATAAAGCACCCACCATATTGTCACTCAAAACACCATCATGGGATAAAAAAAAATGACCATCAATCACCCCACCTCTATAACCCAACATAAAGGCTTTTAGGTTGATAAAGTGAGGGTATCAAACTTTATAACCCAAGGTACTGATTGTTGGTGTGAGTTGTACAAATCTCCTCATATTAGGAAATTAGAGTTGTCATATTTCCTATTTATAAGCATCCTAATTGTTATGGGATACTGATTATCTTCTTTCCTAAGGTAACTGTGTAGGACTGCATATTAATGTATATATATATTGAGTATTTGTAATGAGAATTAAGGGAGAATTCCTACCAGTAATCTCTCTAATTAACATGATATCAGAGCTGAGATCCTTTCTTTGATTTTTTGCTGCAACAAAAATTGTTGTTGTGACAAAACCATACGAAGATGGAAGCATCAACAAATTTGGTTGATCAGTAACAACCAAATTTGAGTGAAAACCTTGAAGATCTCATGAAGAGAATGACTCAAGCCTTAACCAAGAACCAAACTCAATCTTCAGTAGTAATGTATGATACTAATACTACATAGATTGGCATCAGACTTGATGGTACCAATTTCGCTTTATGGTTCCAAATTATTGAGATGTTTATCTTAGGCAGAGACAAGTTGGGATATATTAATGGTGATCTACCAGAACTAAAACCTCATGATCCTATGTTTAAGAGATGGAGGACATAAGACTCTATTGTAAAAGGATGGTTGATTGGCTCAATAGATCCATCCTTAGTCAGCATTTTCATTCGATTCCCAGCTACGAAACAGGTATGGGACTCAATTTTGACAACCTAAGTTGATGGGACTGATACATCTCAGGCTTATGAGTTAAAGAGATGCGTCACTCGAATGAAACAATCAGGATAACCAATTGAGTCATATTACAATGGTCTTCAAGGCTTATTGAGGAAAATTGATTGTTGTAGACCAAATCCAATGGAGTGTGCTAGCAATATCCAAAAATATAACTCTCTCTTACAAGAAGATCGAGTGTATACATTCCTTGATGGGCTAGATGACAAACTTGACAAGATCCGAGGTGATGTACTTCAACTCAAACCATTTCCAACTATTGAAACAAGCTTATGCTTATGTCCGAAGAGAGGATGCTAGACAAACTATCATGCTCTCAAATAATGATAACACTTCAGATGCTGCTATGTTCTCGAGAGGAATGAAGGGAAAGCCTCAACGATAGCTCACACTCAAGGTGGCCAAACCTTGAAATTCTTCAACAATTGGTGGAATATTGCACTCTGCATCACCGAAGGCCAAAAGACAGGTGGATGAGGGAAATGATGGTTGCTCTTATTGTGGGAACATAAAGCACACCCATGGAACATGTTTCAAATTGCATATTTATCTAGAATGGTGGACTGAACTCAAGGGATGGAAACAAAGAGAGCTACTGGTGGTACTAGACGAGTAGCCATGATGAATGCAGAACAAATAAGTGCAAAACCCAAGCTTTCATTTGTTCCACTCAAAGAATCACAAGATGAAATCACAACAACAACTCTCGGGAATCAAGGTAACAATTGTTGTTACGACATCAATGCTTTAATGACCTCTAAGGAATGTAACAATGATGACTGGATAGCGGATTCTAGAGCAATGGACCACATAACATTCAGTCAAGATGATTTTATTGAAGCAACAAAACCAAGGTGAACTAATATATTCAATGCCAACGGGGTTATGTATCCAGTTACAGGGGATGGAACAATAGACATATCATCTTCAATACCACTACCTAATACTCTATTAGTTCCATCTCTTATAAGTAAATTAATATATTTGGGACAAGCCACCAAAAAACTTAATTGTGTAGCACTAATGTATCCAAAATTTTGTTTGTTTCAGGATATCCTCACGAAGGAGATCATTGGGCATGGTACTAAGAAAGAGGGGTTATATTATATGGATGACTTTAGTTCGGGCATAGTCAACACTATAAGTCGTACACTTAATGCAAATAAAGAACGAATTTGGCTTTAGCATTACCGGTTAGGACATCCATCATTCAGTTACATTTATTTCCATAGTTGTTTTCCACTTTGAAACATTTAGATTTCAAATGCGAGATTTGCATCTTGGCTAAGATTCATTGTGTATCTTTTCCGATTAGTCTTAATAAAAGTGATATTCCTTTTATTTTGATTCATTCTGATGTTTGAGGACCCTCTCCCATTACAACTGTTTTCGATATATGATGGTTTGTGACCTTTGTGGATGATTGTACTTGAATGACATGGATATATTTGTTGAAACGCAAAGACGAAAGTATTTGGGGGTGTTTCAAGCATTTCATGCTATGATTCAAAACCAATTTTGTATTCTTCGATCCGATAATGGAGGGGAGTATATGAATTGAGATTTCAAAGAATATTTTCGAAAACATGGACTTCTTCATGAAACTTTATGCAATCAAACTCCACAATAAAATGGAGTGGCTGAACGGAAAAATTGACATATTCTTGAAACTACTCGCACGCTATTGATTGGAGCAAAAACACCGAGACATCATTGGGATGATGCAGTGAGGACTGCTATCTATTTATTGAACCAAATGCCATTTAAAGTTTTAGACTTCAAAACTCCATTACAGATTTTGTCCCAACATGGTAACCTTCCATCTCTACTTTCTTATAACACTAAGGGTATTTGGTTGTGTTGCATTTATTCATTTGCATAAAAATCAACAGACAAAAATTGAACCTTGTGTTGTCCGGTGCATTTCTTAGGATATGGTCCAAATAAGAAGGGTTATCGGTGTTATGATCCAAACACAAGATGAGTCTATGTATCAATGGATGTAACCTTTTTCGAATCAGACCACTTTTATTCATCACAAATATCAACTTCTCCTTTATAGGGGAAGATGTGGGATGAAGAGTAGAAGTTGTGGGATGATCTAACAACGACATTGCATCTAGAGGTTGTGATTGGATTGAATCAAAAGGCTGCGAAGGGTGTGACTAGACTGGATCAAGGGGATGTGGCTAAATTGAATCAAGAAGTTGTAAGTAGACAAACTGTAATAACATCAACACCACAACAGGCATTAGACTCAATCAAGATATCGACCTAAATGAAAAAAAGTTGTTATGACATCAACTCTAGAAGTGGTTGTTATAGAAGCAGGAGCTCTTGCTATACATACTGAAGGAGAGCAAGAGTTTCCAGAAGTGGCTATACAAACTGAAAGAGAATAAGAATTTGCCTCACATATTTAAAAAATAAACAAACCCCTCTTTTTGATGTACCCAACAGTGATAGCCCTTTATCTGAGGATATTCCTAAGGTAACCTCTCCTACATTATCTTCTAGCAATGGTTTGGATATCCCTATCAGTTATCACTTACCTTTTAGGCACAATCGGGGCAAGCCCCCAACTCGTTACTCACCAGATGAAGAAGGGAAACAAGCAAAGTATCCAATCTCAAATCATGTGACTATATAAAAACTTTTTAACCCTCTCAAAGCCTTTGCACACATGTTGTCTTCCCGTAATATTCCTTGCGGAATCCAAGAAGCATTGAATGATCAAAAATGGTCTTAAGCAATTTCAAGAAAAAATGGGAGCCTTAAATAAAAACAGAACATGGGACCTTGTTTTACTGTCGAATGGGAAGAAAACAATTGGGTGTAAGTGGGTGTTCTCCATCAAGCATAAAGAAAATAGCTCCATTGAACGGTATAATACGAGATTAGTGGCCAAGGGATACACTCAGACATATAGAATAGACTATCAAAAAACATTCTCTCTAGTAGCAAAACTTAATACTGTTAGAGTTTTGCTATTCATGGATGCAAATTTAGATTAACCTCTAAATTAATTTGATATGTAGAATGTGTTTTTTCATGGTGATCTTGAGATTGGGCAAGTATATATGGATATACCACCTGCATATACATCACCCACTCCCAAAATTGTCTGCAAGTTACAATGGATGTTATATGGATTGAAGCAATCACCTTGTATGTTTTGGTCGATTTAGCATGGCTATGAAAAAGTATAGTTTTCAACAAAGCAACTTAGACCATACTCTCTTCCTAAAACCACAACAGAGTAAGATAACTGCTTTGATAATCTATGTAGATGACATGATTATTATTACAGGAGATGATATAGAAGAGATCGATAGGTTACAAAAGTAGTTAGCTACAAAATTCAAAATGAAGAACTTGGGTGGACTAAAATATTTTCTTGGAATTGAAGTGGTTAGATCAAGTCATGGCATCTTTCTTTCACAAAAAGAGTATGTACTTGATTTACTAAGTGAAATGGGAATGCTTGATTGCAAGCCAGTAGAGACTCTAACTGTTTAGAATCAGAAACTTGGAGAGTACCCTGACCAAGAACCAACTAATTAGGAAAGATATCAACAATTGGTAGGTCAGCTAATCTACTTATCACATACTCATCCAGACATTTCATATGCTATTACCTTAGTTAGTCAATTTATGCATTGTCCAAGTAAATACCACATGGATGCAGTTATTAGAATTTTTCGATACCTAAAATTCTGCTCCGGGAAGGGAGCTTATGTTTTTTCCAAAAATGGTCACTTAGACATTGAAGGATATACAGATGCTGATTAGGCATGGCATGTGTCTGATAGGAAATCTACATTTGGATATTTCACATTTGTTGGGGGTAACTTGGTTACATGAAGGAGTAAAAAATAGATAGTAGCACTATCGAGAGCTGAAAACCGAGTTTTGAGGTATGGCTAAGGGGATGGGTGAGCTCCTATAGAAAAGAAGACTAGTCTCAAAAATTGGTTTCATCCTTAACTCAGAAATGAATTTGTATTATGATAATAAAACTACAATTGAAATATCCCAGAACCCAATCCAGCATGACAGGACAAAACACATTGAGATCGACCAACATTTCATCAAACATAATCTTGAAGAAAGAGTGATTCGGTTTCCCTTCATCAGGTTAGAGGATGAACTTGCGGATATGTTTACAAAAGCTGTCTCCAACAAAAACTTTCATAACTCACTTGACAAGTTGGGTATCAAAGACATTTTTTCACCAACTTGAGGGGAAGTGTTGGTATGAGCTATACAAATCTCCTCACATTAGGAAACTAGAGCTGTCATATTCCCTATTTATAAGCATCCCGATTGTTATGGGATACTGATTATCTAATTTTCTTAGTTGTGTAACACTGCATATATATATATATATACATATACATTGAGTATTTGTAATGAGAATTAAGGGAGAATTCCTCCTAGTAATCTCTCTAATTAACACTGATGTGGTTTTGGAAATCTCAGACCATATTTTCAATGAGAGCACATCACTAAAGAGTAAATGTTTGGTAGGATTCTTTTTAGTCTATTGATTGATGTCTTACCATAGAGTTACCTCTAATGCTTTTTGGGCTTGAAAAGACCTCGGTCTTAAAAGTGTTATGATGACCTAATAAGGCTTTAAAAGTTTTATATTTTAGAATAAGAGTAAAATCCACTTGTTATAAAGAAAAGCTCATTGATGTTTGGGGGTGAAATCATTGTTCTTCAACCATTTCACCTTTATTTTACTATAGATAAGAACAAAATATCCAAGATTCTTAATTAGGTTTTACTTTAAGGCTTAGCATTCCCTTTTGTGGAATTAAATGAGACTTGGAATTGTTGTGAGTATGGTAGGGAGACCATTGTCATACGATGTGTATACCTTTCATGACACCCAATCTTGATTATGCTTGAGTTTATATCGAGTTAAGATGTTTATTTACCTTTGGTTCATAGTTTTTGTCTTAAATGCAGGTTATCTTTGGAACCTATCATGGTCCCAATTGAATATGAGTAAAGACTAGGTTTGTGAAACTTGAAAAGTTCTTAAATTGTCATATAAGCCTTTAATTGAGTAAATATGGTTCTTTGTTTAGCTGATATTTGCTTTGAGTTCCTACCTACATAAACCTTTTACTATAGTGTCATGTTTATTCAGTTCACATCTCCCCCTCCTAAGGTTAATAGTTCTTTTAAGTTCTAAAACTTATAAGCTAGTGGGTAAAACATTTTAACTTTAGTTATGGATGATTGAGGGGTTTAGGTTGATGGCAATCTTACGTACAAATTTTATCGAGAGATTAGGTTTGCTAAAGTATATATGCATATCTATCACACTAGTTAGATATTTAGTTGTATGGAAGAGACAAAGTCTAATTAGACTATAACATAGGTCCTACTTAATAATTCTTCTAAGTCTAAGGATATATGTTGGCAAAAAGAGAGTTAGTTAAGAAGTTTTTCAACTTGAGTAAAGTTGAAGAGGATTTTCATAAACAAAAGACTCAAGCTCAATGGCTATACATGGGTGACAAAAACACCAAGTTTTTTCAAAGGTCACTACTCCATAGATAGATCAAGAGCAAGATTCATTGGTTGACTAATGAGACAAGGAAACAGGTTCATGATAGTCTAAGTTATCAGGCAGTACATTAATTCAAAGATTTTGTAAACCTATGGAGTAAATTTTGAAAAAATAAAATAACATATATATAAAGGTAAGAAAACAAAAATTTACCCTGAAAACCATCACTTGTACATGATAGGTAAGAATTTATAAAACCGGTACAACTCAAAGTTCCATAAAATTCTAAAAGAAGTATATAAGGAAATTAAGCATATAAATACAAAACTTTTGGGGTTTTATACTTACAATAAGAGAATGAATATAGACCATTGAAATTAAACAAAATAAAATGAATATAGACCATTGAAATTAAACAAAATAAAATGAATATAGACCATTGAAATTAAACAAAATAAAATAAATAAATGAGAAAATAAATAGAAGTGCAGAAAGTACCTACAAAATAAAAAAGGTTCAAATTATAAATTAAATTTGATGTAAGTGAAGTATGAGAAGAGAAATATATTGGGGAATATATTATTACATTTTAATATTACCTATTGAAAATATACTCGAATGGGGAAAATAATACTTGATAACTATAAAAAAATACTATTAAATGAACATGGTGGGATTTTATATAAAAAAAAATCCTATATAAAGAGCTCATTATGGTTAGCCATGGAGATGAGAGAAAAAAGAGAGGGGACACTCAATTTTTCATGAAAATTCTTGAGAAAAAAATAGAGAAAAGTAAGGAAAAGAAGACAGTTAGTTATGCTAAATTATTTAGATTTAAAGTGTTATTAAGAGGAAATTTAGAGGCTAGAGTGAGGATGCAGGTGGCAACAACAAGCAACAAAAAAAAAAGAGGAATTGTTTTATTTGTTAGCATTTAGAGACTAGATTTCCTATTGAGTAAGGCATCCTAACATTCAATTAACAAATTCTTGTAATAATTGTTAAGTTTTTATTATTTTCATCAAATTAGGGATTAAGGTTCATAATGAATTTTAGAGTAAATGAAAATTTGATTTAAATTGATCATGACATAGAATAGAGTTGAAATAGATTAAAATAACAAGTAATTTTGGAAAACAAAATGGTGACTCCATGTTAAGAATATGGTCAGCCATTGAAGTAATATGAGAAAAGGTGATTTATTTGAATTCTTGACTTAATGATATGTATGTATATGAATTAACATAATGACAATGCATGAGAGAATAATCATTGAAGGGTTGAAAAGGTTGAGAAGAATGCTGATTAAAAAACTAATGAAATTGGGTAAACTAATTTTAGAAAGTATTTTGGAAACAATATAATGTATATAACATGGTAATAAATTGATTTTTATAAGGATGAGTTAAAGTGATGATGTATTAATGTTTACAAAATTGTCGACAAAATTGAACATTTTCATCATTTAATATTCGATGGGGAATTTGAGCATGAAAATAGAGGAATTTGGATTTGATCTCTTCATAATTATAATAGTCTTAGATGTTATATATCCAATGAAATTAACCTTGCTTACTTTTGAATTTATAACTCCAGTTATAGATTAAAAACCAAGAAGGGTCTACTCATACGTTACTAGACAATTAATGGCTATAAATGAGTAGTTTTAAGAGTTTTAAGGGATTTAAGGGTATAAGTAGTTCTTATCACTTCAAGGACTTATAGCTCCATGCTTTAATATTTATAAAGGATTAAAACACACCTTACACCGAACTACATAATGATAGTTATAGACAATGCTCGAATACAAAAATTACACCAATTTCGATGAAGGTTGCATTCTTGTTATAGAACCTAAGGAGAAAGATTGGAGAAACATGATATGTAAATTTAAAGAAATAAGGATAATAATGATATGGTTTAAGAAAATGTATATATATTCTTTTTGATTAAAAAGGAATAAATGTTCACAAGTAATGACATGATATGTTTGTTAATATAGGGAGAGTAATAAGACTTATACAATAGTCGAGGATTACCAGTCAAAAATTTGAAGTAGATAGTTGCCCAACACTTATGCCTTTATTTTATATCAATTAAAAAATATTAAGTGTGTTAGAAAATGAATTTAGTAGTTCATGTATATAAATTAAATATGTTAGCCTATGTTCATGCAAATCAATCCTAGTAGAGAGTTGAGATGCATTGATTAGCTATTCCAAAATTTTGCATAGTTAATGATATTAGTTGGGTTCCATTGATACTGATATTTTAAATAATTTTTAATTGGGATAGCTAATGGTATCGATGTAGTTTCATTAGTTCCATTATTTTATAAATTTATTAGTCATCTCAGATAAGTAGGTGACTAATGATGTTAGTAAAGATTACTAATATCAGTATGGTTGCTCCTAGTTTAAGAAAAGAAATAAATAACTTTAACTATTTTGAGTTAGGAATATTTAATAATATTAATGGATCTCATTGGTATCAGCAACCACTTCTAGTGTGATTAGCTACTCTAGGTAAGAAGGATACTAATATCATATAAATCTTGACATCGACAAACTTAAAAGTAAACTAGATATGGATAAAACTTGATTAATTATTCTAGGAAATGAGTAATTAATTATATGAATCTCTTGTTTTATATCAACATTTTATTAGAATTGTTAGTCTAACACTGTATCAGGAAACTCATGGCACTAATTAAAATTCATTAGTACTGATAATTATGTTCCAATGTATATAATACATTAATAACATCAAGAGCATATTACTTTTGTATCAATTAGGAATTAATTTTTTTAAAAAAAATGATGATTAGGATTATTTATTGTGTTTAAGACTTTTAAGATATTAGATGATATATGTATATTGTATGAGGCTTATGATGGAACATTATGTATCAAGTGATATGACATGAAAACTTTTACTTGTTATTTTTATGGATTTATTACTATTATATTCCTATATTTACTAATGCATATTAATTGTTATTTTTAGGTACATTGCGGTCACTTCTAGAGTAATTCTTAATTAACCATATTATGCCTTTATTTATGAAACTATTTTATAATTTAATAAACTTATTCCTTAAAAACTCGATTATTTAAATTTTTCATTCATAAACTCGGATGTATAACTTAAACAAATGTTTAAATTTATAAGTATTCATCTAACCATGCATGTTGTCACTTGATATCAAAGCTTTTACTTGAATTAAGTTTATATGTTGCTATTATATATCAAGTAGTCTATACATTGATATCATGTAATTTTTTATATTAAGCATTGTCATTTTGTAAACCTTAGAATTGTATCGTGCTATTGAATATGGTGTTTTGAGATGATGATGTTGAGATTTCTAAGATCCAAGATGATTGTATTGAGATATAAAATAATAAATCTAGAAGTGTGGTATGAATTAGTTGATAACTTGGGATCTGCTAGTAAAGGGGAGATATTATGAAAATTTCAGTTGAAATCTTGAGTAAGTCTTTATGAAAAAAAATCATCAAAAGATAGGATTTATATTTTTATCATAAAAGGAGTAATACTTTAGTTAAAACATAGTTTGTATAAGGATTTGACATGTAAACTCTTATTTGATACGGACAGTGTAGATAAAATTAGGTTTAAAAGTTTAGATGGACTTTAAATCTTATAACAATATCAATATGAACATACATGCAACTATACAATTTATCTTTTTTCCTATATCATTTTTACAGGTTTATTGATTGATTTCCTTAAAATCCTATCACCTTTAAATTTTTATTTGTTCTTTTTAAAACTTGTCAAATATATGGTGGATGGATAAATAACCTTGTTTATGAAAAAGATTCATAAATAGATTCATACTATTACTAGGAAAGAATCTAATAACTTCAGCAATATAAATAGATTCATACTACTACTTTAAACTATAGTCATGTGATTTCAATGCAATTAATCTTTATTTTTAGTTTTTAATGTTTTTCTTTACTACTTTCTTTAAATTTTATCACTTTTAATTATGCAGTTGACTGTTGGCATCGACAATCTCTTGAAAGAAAATTTTAACCAAGTTTAAAAGTACTTAAATTTCTCAAAATTATATAGCTTAAGGTTCATTGGAAAGCCCTCTGGACCAAAAGCAAGAAATAGAGACGTAATCAATACTATATTATGTATGCTCAAAAGCTTATGTCATATCTGAAAGATTTTGATGTAAAGGAAATAAGGATATTGCTCTCGGGCAATTTTTATTATTGAATCATAAATTTACTGATTTGTAC
>CM055440.1:5139518-5198760 GCA_029228465.1 Salix viminalis | reverse complement strand
TTTATACATGAGATGAGAAGGAGATGAGAAAGAGCAGACTCATACTAACGGTAACAATACCATTAGTATTAATTACAAGACAGACACTAATCAATTATTGTGCACATTCTCTAAGGCAGAATGTGCACAGCCTTTAATCACCATTAAATGTTGTTATCTTCAACACTCCCCCTCAAGCTGGATCAAGGGGGTTGATGGATCCAAGCTTGCAAAGAAGACGATTAAACTGGGAAGAAGGCACGGCTTTGGTAAACACATCGGCAAGTTGGTCACCGGTCCGCACATAATGAGTGATAATATTGTTTGATTGAACTTGCTGACGAATAAAGTGACAGTGAACTTCGATGTGTTTGGTTCTTTCGTGAAACACAGGGTTCTTGGCAATATGCATGGCAGCTTGATTGTCACAAAACAGGCTCATTGGAGTGACTGATAAACAACCCATATCTGTTAGAAGGCTCCGAAGCCACACAAGTTCATAAGTCGCAGCCCGCCATTGCCGCGATATTCGGCTTCGACGCTGGATCGCGCAACAACATGTTGTTTCTTGCTCTTCTAGGACACAAGATTACCTCCAACAAACATACAATATCCGAGTAGTCGAAGCCGATCAAGTTGATTTCCAGCTCAATCGGGAGTCGGTATATCCCATGATGTTGGTATGGTTGTTTCGGTCATGACAATTCAGTGACCGATAGTGCCTTTCGGTATCGCGAAATTAAAGCTTGACCATGCTTTGAAATGATGGACGGTTGGAGCATGCATGAAAGCTGGGTCGACCGGGTCGATCGCATAGGTAATATCCGGGACGAGTAATCGTCGGATAAATAAGTTTACCCACAAGTCGTTGATAGTACTTAGAGCGATGTAAGGGCAGTACTGCAAAAAGATAATTTTAGTTTGCTATCAGCGAGGGAGTAGGAGAAGGTTTAGTTGAAAGCATACCGCATCTTGAAGGACATCAAGAGTGTATTTACATTGATTAAGAAAAAATCCTTTCTTGGATGAAGCCATTTCAATCCCAAGAAAATATTTTAAGGCACCAAGATCTTTAATAGGAAATAATTGTTGAAGAGTTTTCTTCAATTTAGCAATGGAGTCAATATTATTTCCTGATATAATTAAATCATCAACATAAATTAAAACCATCAATTTATCATCATTTTGGAACCGGATATATAGAGAAGAATCAGCAGAACTTTTGCTAAAACCTAATGTAGCAAGGGCACCACTAAGCTTCGCATGCCAAGCACGGGGACTTTGCTTTAACCCATAAATAGATTTATGAAGTTTACATACCAAATTAGGAGTGGCACTCAAGGAATGGCCCGGAGGAAGCTTCATAAACACTTATTCTTCCAGATCTCCGTGTAAAAAGGCATTTTTTACATCCATTTGAGATAAAAACCATCCATTATTGACGGAAACGGATAAAAGAACTCTTACAGTGGTCATTTTTGCAACAGGAGCAAATGTCTCCTTGTAATCAACACCAAATTCTTGAGTATAACCTTGAGCCACCAGGCGAGCTTTGTGTCGATTAACAGATCCATCAGAGTTAAACTTGGTTTTGTATATCCATCGGCTACCGACGGCATGTTTACCTTTGGGAAGAGGAACTAGACTCCAAGTATTATTATCAGCTAGGGCGGTCAATTCCTCCTCCATGGCTTTTCTCCACACCAGTTGAGATTGAGCTTGAGTGAAATTTCTAGGTTCATGATCATTGGATATGGCTGACAAAAAAGCAGAGTGCGAGGGTGAGAGTTTTGAGTAATCCAAATAATTTGAGACAGGGTACCTGACTGTATAAGCCACATAGTCTTGAAATTTGGAAGGGCACTGGCGCGGTCGTGAAGGATTGCGTCTTGGAGCTGGCATCTCTTCTGATAAAATTGGAGACACAAATTCGGTTGGCATGATCACGGATGAAGGCTCGTCAACCGGGATAATTTCATTTGGAGTATTTGGACTAGTCACGTCGAGGCTGCAGATTTCTGCTCTAGGAAGAGGAACTAGATCCTCCAAGGACTCCCCCTCATTGGGAGTAGTGAAATAAGGACTGGTTTTGATAAATCGAACATCCCTGCTGACATAAAGCTTCTGACGCACGGAGTCATAACATTTGTACTCTTTTTTGGTGTGAGAATACCCTAGGAAAATACATTTGGAAGCTCGAGGGTCAAGTTTGTCACGTTGATTGGGATGCAGGTGAACAAAGCATTGGCACCCAAAGATCTTTAAGTGCGAAATATTATGAGGTTTACCCTGCAAAATTTCAAGATGACACTGAAAATCCAGTACTTGACTGGGTAAGAGGTTAATAATATAGGTAGCAGTAAGAATTTCCATATGACCAGAATTTTTTTGGAACATGCATTTGAAGCATTATAGTCTAGTTTTTATCTAATAAATCTCGATTTTTGCGTTCAACAATTCTATTTTGTTGAGGAGTATTAACACAACTAGTTTGATGAATTATGCCATTAGAAATTAAATAATTTTCCATATCATGTGATGTAAATTCAGATCCGTTGTCAGATCGGAATATTTTAATGTGTGTGGAAAATTGAGTAGAAACTAGTTTGTGAAAGTCTTTAAAACAATTAAAAACCTCATTTTTTGCTTTTAGCAAATAAATCCAGGTAACTCTTGAAAAATCATCAATAAAAGTGACAAAATATTTGAAAACCATCAATTGACATGGAAAAGGGTCCCCATACATATGAATGAATCGGGTTCAAAAACTTGAGACACTTTGGACGAGATAATTTAAAAGGAAGTCCGCTTGATTTTGAAAAAATGACACGTATCACAATCATAATTTCTCTTGGACAGATGAGGTTTTATTTTTGAGATGACGTAGTCGGAAGCATGAGCCAGACGAAAGTGCCACAATTGATGATCATTGATCGGAGAATAAATAGCTTGTAGTCCTTTCGGAACTTCGGAATCACAAAAAAAATAGAGACCATTCAAATAAAATCCTTCACCAATCTTCTGTTTGGTGTGATGGTCCTGAAAAAACACCTTAAACAGAGTAAATATAATAACATCACAATTAAGGGAAGTGGTTAATCGGTGAACAGATAATAATTGGAATGGAAATGACGGAACATATAAAATATCAGAATTAATAATTTTTGACACAATTTTAATTTTTCCCTTACCTTTCACTGCTGCAGTAGATCCATTAGCAATAGAAACAAAGGATGATATCGGAAAGGGGATAAAATCATGAATTTTATTTAATTTATTTGTCATGTGATCACTGCTACTCGAATCCACTACCCATATATTATGTAATTTACTTAATTCAAAAGCAGTCATAAGAGCTATGTACATACCTTGGAATTTTTCAGCATAGTCATGGGTCAACCCAGTTGCTGCCTCTCGGGTCAACTTGGCTGAGTCATTTTCCCGGGTCAACCCGAAATGGCTTAAGAATGCGCTGGCGTCGCCATTCTCGCCATTCTCAGCCGAACTCCCTTCTCCTCCATTTCTGCCACAATTTCATTTTTCTTGAAGAAAACTTGCAAACTCAGTTAGTAAATTCATTGGGCTAGACAAATTCGAGTCATGCGCAACAACATGAGCCCTAGGTCTTAGAAATTTCTTTCCATTTTCTTTGGGAAATTGTTGCCGATTGCCCAAATTTTTTGGTTTCAATTCGGGGTGAAGGATCCAACAACGATCCATTTGGTGTCCCACAGAGTGACAATAATTGCATCTTAGGTTTGATCGATTACCTTTGAAGAGTTGTTTTTCTGCAAATTTGGGGGTGCCCTGTTCTGCATTTTTCTGGGCAACGAACGCACGGGCTTCAGCAATTTTTGATGGGTTTTCTCGGGTCATCACCTTCCTTCTGATTTCTTCTCTTTGGATGGTTGCACAGACACTCTTTAATGGGGGAAGCTCGTCGTTCATCAAGATATGGCTACGAAGGTCTTCATAATCCGATCCTAAGCTAGCCAGTAGCTGAAATATTTGGTCTTCTTCCTTGCGGCTGCGAAGGACAATTGGGTCTACTGAGTGTGGTCTGTAAACGTCTAATTCGTTCCACAGACCCTTGAATTTGCTCAACAAGTTGACGAAAGGCTGCCCATTTTGGTGAAGACTAGCAATTTCTTGTTGGATTTGAAAAATTCGGGCTGAATTGTTTTGGCTGCCATACATGTCCTTCACTGCCTCCCACAATTCCTGTGAAGATTGATAATAGCTGAACATCTCAGCAAGGTGGCGTTCCATGGAGTTCAACAGCCAAGACATTACCATTTGGTCTTTGGCTAACCAACTGTCAAATTCCGGGGAGCTGCTATCGGGAGCAATTTCTTTCCCATTGATAAATCCCAACCGAGACCTGCCCCTAAGAGCAATGGTCACTGCTCTTGACCAAGGTAAGTAATTGAATTCATTGAGTAACACTGTGGTTACCTTTTGTGAAGAATTGACATCACTGTCAATGTTTGAAGGAGGAATAATTTTTTGAGAATTATTCCCTAGATTCTTGACAGTCCATGTCTATCAATTGGAGAATCGATAGAAGAAAAAATGGGTGTTAAGGAGATGAATCACAGCTCTGATACCATGAAGATTTTGATGTAAAGGAAATAAGGATATTGCTCTCGGGCAATTTTTATTATTGAATCATAAATTAACTGATTTGTACAGTAGAAGTTTTATACATGAGATGAGAAGGAGATGAGAAAGAGCAGACTCATACTAACGGTAACAATACCGTTAGTATTAATTACAAGACAGACACTAATCAATTACTGTGCACATTCTGCCTTAATCACCATTAAATGCTGTTATCTTCAACAATATCTACATACAAACACAGCAGGGCATTACATCTAGAAATATATATATATCGATCAAAACAAATATATGGAAGTAAGCATGAAAATTTATAAGCATCGACGTATCTATCTAATCATGTAAGCTTGTGGAATTGCTGGGCTGAGTTTGCGACCTTGATGAAGACATCTTCCAAGGTGGTGTCCGACAGACCCCAGGCATAAACCGGGAACTTGCTTTTTGCAACCTCGACTGCTTCGAATACATCTGCAATGCTGACCTCCTGTTTAGGCATCTCAAACTTCTGGGTTCCAGCCATTTCGTATGTTTTTTCAGCACCGGGGGAGAGACGCCGAACCATCTGCTCCACCTCCTGCTCATCGTTTACGGAAGTGGTCATGGTGAATACATAAGATCCCCCGTACCTGCCCCTCAGCTGTTTTGCACCGAAGGAATTGCACATGTTACATTTAAAATTTCTGGGAAATCAGAAGCTAATGCCTTGAAGAAACATGAACGAAGGTAATGCTAATTTCTGAGAGATCTACTTGTGCAAAAACACTGATGAATATCTGGGTCTATGTTCTGTGCCTAGAGTCATGCCAGGACTCTAAGAAAATACGTATAATCGCCATGGAGTTACCTCTTTTGGGTTTCCTACGCACTGCAAGCTTCCATCAACAAAAATTCCTAATCTATCACATAGGTACTCTGCCTCTTCCATTGAATGAGCTGAAAACAAGAAGTCAAGCATTGTGAGAGACACTGCAGGGTGTCAAATTTCCTTTTTTTAATATTATTAGAGAGAGAGTATTACTGGTCAGAATAATTGCTCGGCCTTGCTTCGCGCGCTTCACAACATTCCATAAATTGCTTCTTGATGCTGGATCTAATCCAGTACTGGGTTCATCCATATAAACAACCTGCAGAATTTCCAAGAATTATGATAAGCAAGAGCATTAACCAATCCAAAAATTCCATGCATAGAGGTTTTTGAGAGAGAAAGTGACGTACTTTGGGATCTCCAATCAATGATATGGCAACACTAAGCCTTCTCTTCATGCCTCCACTGTATTTACCAGCTTGTTTGTCAGCAACCCCTCCGTTAAATAGGTTGACGCTCCTGAGAGATTCCTCCACTGCCTAGAGAAACAGAATAGTAAGAAAACACAGAGAGTGAAAACCTTTCCAAAGAAGAAGATCCAGCAGACTAAACCATTGATTCCACTATCCACTGCCACTAAGGCTGGCACTGTGCATTCATCCATATGATCAACAGATGTACTTCAATTTATAAATTCCCCTTCTTAAATTTTAGTAGTTAAATCTCTTTCCATTCGAATTTCTAAGGCAATTCTATGCATTGTAAAAAGTTAAGGAATAGGGGTGCAACAATTTCCATCTGAAAATTCCCCAGCAATTACCTATTTCTTCAACAAAGTAAATGATCTTTGACAAGCTAGAAGATGACATGATAATGACTTACCCTTTTCAAAGAAGCACCTTTTAGATTCTTAAGTCTTCCATAAAATAACAAGTGCTCTCTTCCCGTCAGAGTTTCCCATAGGAGGCTAGAGGTTGTCCAGGTAAAAATAACAGAGCAAGAGGTAAGATTTCCAGCTGAAGATGAAAATGTATTGGGTGAAGAAAACAGAACCAAGAATTGGCTTACTCGTGCTGCGGGCACACGCCCATGCTGGTATAAACCCAATCCATTTGAGTCCGAATGTCTAAGCCCTCAACATATGCTGTCCCCGTGGTTGGCGTTGTGAGCCCAATCATCTAACCAACAGAATAAAGCCAGAAATAGTAGAGAGGCATAAGTGTTTATTTGATTGTGCAAGTGGTTATTTGATCAAGACGTCTCGTGAGCATATTTACTATTATAGAGCGAGAAAATTGCAAGTGCTTGAAAGCTAGTTCTAATCTTTTCTTGTTTTTTCTTTTTTTTGAGTGTCAATGCCAGAACTATGGTAAACCAAGCATAGCAATAAATGTCGGGTCCCGACAATGGAATTATATTAGCTAGAGCGTACACTGACCATGCTAATAAAAGAGGTTTTGCCTGCACCATTTGGACCAAGCATGCCGAAGCACTCCCCTCGAGGTAAAGCAAGAGATAATCCTCTCACTGCCAATTTTTCTGGGTTTCCATCCCTTCCTGGATACACCTTTCTCAGGTTGTCACAGACAATGGAATGGCTGGTGGATGGTTCCAGCAGTAGCTGCTCAACCTTCTCCCTCTGCACTCAAAAGGGTGTGCACAAAATTAACATTTACACATGACTGACTACGAGCTAGTGACACAGAAGTATTTGGTAAACAAGTGAATACAATTTCGCAAAACATCAAGTATTAACACTAGGTCCCTGCAGAGAGACTTGAGCTCTAGCATGAAATGATTGCTCGTAAATAAAACTAGATAAAAGGAAATGTTACCTCCTGAACGACATCAGGTTTATCCATATCAACAAAAACTTTAGATCCCTGCCTGCCCAAACTAGGCCTCCGAAAAGATGATGGACGCTTCTTCCGAAACTTTTGCAATAAATATTTAGGATTTTTTCCACTTCCAGATGAAAAAACTTGATCCACATAATATGCTATAAAAAGCAGCGCAATCCATTCAAGAAGCATGATGATCATCACATCACTCATCCCATTTTCACTATCACTCAAATTTCCCCACTTCATGCCATGAGTCCCTAAAGAGTTGCCACTAAGAGCATACTCTGCAAACTCATACAAACCACGATACAGAGCAAAACCAGGATATAACTCCATAAAAATGATCCATCCCTCTGTAACAAGAAAAACAATTTCCATAAGAGTAAAGCTGGAGAAAAGTAGAAGCAGACAACATGGAAAACCTAGACAACTATTGCGCATTGACAACCAACAACAGCAACTGGTGGACAGTAAGACTTATAGACCTAAATAATAGGTTGAACATCAAACAATTGAGCTCCTACCAGTGTCTTAAATTCCCAAAACATCACACTATATACAGTCATTAGCCTCCTTACATCTGTTAAATCTCAGATAATGAAATAGCTGCGACAACACATGCAGTAGCGTAAAATCTGAATAATGGGTTTCTTTCCCATTAACACCATTAGTAAACTTAAAAAGCCAGTAGTTTCACAGATTCTTCTACTTACTTGGGAATGAAGCGTCTTCAACGAAGGACTGGAAAAGAAAGGCACCTAAAAGCCCAGTTGCAAAGACACATATATAGCCTACAACTGTAATCATTATCGAATTCAGCCATCAGGAACCAGAAAACCAGGTGATATTAAAAGTAAATGTCATTCAACAAACAAATCAAACAGCTAACATCAAACCTGTAGCGGTCTTGAAGTTCGAAAAGAATGCGGAGACTAGAAACGCCAAGGAAATTTGCAGGTTTATATAGAGAAAATAAAACATAAATTGGATGGAGTAGTCGTTCAGTGTGAAGGATTTAAAACCTGCAATTTATCCATGTTAGAAACTTGAAGCGAAGGTAAAAATTGAAAGCATCAAGAACTGGAGTAATGCGGCCTACCGACTAGTGAGCCAAATGCCACAAAAACGACCATGTATAGTGCACATATAACAAGAAAATACATATAAGAAATCATCCAATAAGGCCCGTCTCCAAGCCCATGCATTTTCATCATGATTCGTAGTTTTTGTTGTTTCTCGTAAACCAGAGCTGTCAACACCACCTACAGCAAAATAAATAACTTCAGGAAAATGTAAATAAACGCAATTTTCATAATCCATCCATGATATTAGGTCCATATTTGATCATTCTGTCAGTGAACAGAACCAGTGTAAGCTGTTGTAGTATTTGCTAAGATCCAGGATTTAAAATGCATTTACAGGCAACAAAATCACGATTCTGGGATATAATACAAGCCATTAACCTCCAAATGACATTTTCAAAAAGAAATTCTAAGTTGCAGTTCACGTCAAGGATGTGGCATTTGTTGGAAGAAAATGCCATGCAAACAAAAGAATCTATGTATCAATTCATCACTACGAGTTCATAACTAATATATGTCCTACCATGGGACAATTTTAACCTGATAAATCAGAAGTTTTTGCTCATATGAAGTCTTTCAACTTTACATGGATTAAAATGCTTCCTGCTAATTTTACGGATGCTTCCTAGCAGTAATTGGTTATCATTTTCAAAGAAGGAAACTGAACTCAACAAAGTTATGTTAATTCAAAAATCAGACTTGCCTTGATCAAATACATTAATAATCCTCAGCTATTTCCTATCAGTGTTGGACTGGTATGGTTTGAACAAAAATTGCAAGAAAATTGTAGCCTTCAAAATAAATAAATGCTTACAGGAAATAGCTGTATGACAACCCATGCAAAGAAGAGAGTGCCAAGAAGTGATGCGATGTCCAGCTTTAGCTTCGTTGCAGGTTTAGGCATTTCTTTGATAAACTCTAGCACCATTCTTCCTTGAAACAACTGAAGGTAGGCATTTGATATCTGCGAAGATAGAAACATCAGCTTGTGTCATTGTTTGATGAAAATAACTATACAAACAAGGGCATAGAAAAAATCAAATTCCATAAAAGTTGTTGTGAATGGTTACAAATCCAGAAAGAAGATGTATAATTTAGATTAATAAAGAAAATCCTATAAGGAGTGCAAACAGATATAATAGAGTAAGCACTACAGGTACTACATACCAGATTTAGTGCACGTGGTAACCGCACCAAGAAGAATCGCCCATCATAATTATCCTTGTTTGTGGCATTGTACCACACGTTCACATTAAAATTATTGGCATTGGAGTTTAAGAAATCATAGGCTGCATGCAGGAAGAATGAAATAGTTAGATTTCTCCAAGCATAGGACTTCTGCAATCACACGCTAGGTATATATAGAAATCAGGGAGACCAACCTCCAAGTATCTCGTTGTACTGCCTCTCTGCATTTCCTTTTTCATAGCCCCTGTATATCTGGTCGTTTATCTCTGAAGAACTATTGCGCCACAAATTTAGACTTGGAACACATACTGTCTCTGTATTTTAAGACAATAAGTGAAAAAAAAAATCAGAATCTCCCATGAAAATAATCTCTTGTACTTGAAAGAGAACAAGGCATTGCTCCATTTTTAAGAAATAAAAATAAGGAAGAACTCTAAAATGTGAATCAAACTCCTTACACCTCCCTTAGTCTTGTGTTTTTTCGTGCAGCAATACAAAATAATTGGGTGTTTCATTGTAATGGATTACTAAACTCATTCCCATCAGAGAAAGAGAGAAAAAATTATATTAACAACAACAGTTGATTGGATGAGCCTAAAAGTTATAATTAATGATCTAATCATGTATCTCCTCCTTTATTGATCATGAACTTATTAGCAAGCTGTGCATGATTATAATTATAGCCATTGACAATAAGAATCTCCATGTTCAAGCAATACTCGCAAAATAACATGCAGGAGTTTCAGATAAGCAATAGTAAATTTATAGTACCTTTTACGAAGTTGAAGGGAGATGACTTTGAAACATCAAGAAAAGCAGAAACAGTGACAGTTGAATTCGATGTGCACTGGCTTTGAATGTTATAGAGAGAACCCTCAACAAAAGCAGGATCAAGAAAACTATCCTGTTTAGTTGTCGAATCTGAACCCTGAAACATTTTTGAAAACGTCAAGAGTATGTATTAAAATAGTCAGTGAGAGCAAGATGAGGAATTTATATCAAAATGAAGCAGCAGATAAAAAACAACTAACCAGCACACTGTTGGTGGAATTAAGAGGGGAAGGAGGCGAGAACATACTCGCAGCCAAACCTATAAAAATTACAATACAAAAATAAGATTAAGAGGAAATATTATTCAATTATTCATTTTCATCGAGGGAAAAATAAGAAAGAAGAACGAAAATGACTAATTACTTTGTCCAAGTGTCTGATTAGCTCCAGTGATCAAAATAGTAACAGGGCAGTTCCCAGTTCGTCTGCAAGACTCGTCGGGCAAATCCGTAGAAGGATTAGAAGCACTTCTGACGGCACGATATTGAGGAGCTGGGACCTGTAACAAGGGAGGCCACTTGAGTGGACTAGGAACAGGACAGCTAGGCGATTGATCCAAATCTGAGAATTGTAAACCACAGACTGTCTCACATGTCCCATCTCCATTTGTATCGATACACTGACAGCCACACTGTTTACTCTTCTTGTTTATCTCATTGTCGACCAGTTTTTGAGTGATAACAAGGAGTGTACACAGCACAAATGGAAAGGAAATTAGCCTGCAATTCGCATTAAAGTTTCGTTTCTGCAAAACAAACAAGCAAGCAAGCAAGCACTGTGTAAAAGCCATTCCCTTTTGGTTTTGAAAGGAAAGGGGAGAAAGGAAATATGATATGAACTAACCAACATATATACTAACTAACCTGATAGGTTAAGTTCTTTCTAAGCAAAGCATCAGCTTGAGCCCAGAATGCTGCTGTCTGAGGTGATGAATCCGAATCCGAATCCGCCATTAGAAATAACCAAAAGCAAGCTTTTATCTTATTTCCCGCCAAGAAATTAAGAAACCTTCCCTTGTTTTCTCTTACTTTGTTTGGCTTGGCTACAAACTGATCACCGAAAGTTAACATCAGAATGAAATTGGCAGCGGCATTTAAAAGTGCTGCGTTTTCGCCAGCCAGTTAGAGCTTTTTCACTTGACATTTCTACCCCTCATTACTTCCTCTATCTACGGGAGTGGCATTGATGCGGGCTCTCTTCACCACTCAAATATTAAAAACTCTAGATTTATATTTGAATCTGAGGGCTGCCCCATCTTTGCTTGCCAACGAAACTGCCCTTCGTTTTGAGTTGTCCCTCACGCGTTTTGAGCATTCAAGGTGCTGACGTGGAATGTCGAAAGTGCCCCCGGGTTATTGTTCTATATTTTTATAATTAATTAAAGGAGGGAAGATGCGTGATGACACTGAACTTGGGGTCAAATGCATTGTGCTGGGATTTAATATTGATAATAATTCATCCATGGAAAGGGTCCGTCTCCTTCGCAAGAGGTGACTGATAATAATGATTATTATTTTTAATTTCATAATTTAGAGATGTTTGATAATGTATTTAAAAAAAATTGAAAATATTAAAAATATTTTATTTTTATTTTTTACTTAAAATTAAAAAAAAATGTTTTTGGATCATTTTCATGTGTTGATATCAAAAATCATTTTAAAAAAATCATTTTGATGCATTTCTAAACGAAAAACACTTAAAAAAACAACCGTAACCACACTTCCAAACATACAATTTTGTCAAACCCATATTCAAGCTCTCTTTTAAGATAATAGATATTTTTTAATTAATTAAAACTAAATTATTTATTTAATGATTCAAAAATTATAAGCCTTTAATTAAAATTCAAAGATTTACATGTACTATAGAAAATAATACTCCACAAAATTCAATTTATTTCTTATAATTCACAATCTTTCAACTACCCATCCTTTATTCAATTGTGTAACTGATTTTTAACCAATTTTATTGTTGAGAATATTATCTCTATTGATACAATGGTCACGGGTAAAAATAATATTAATTTTACCAAGAAAAAAAACTAAAAGATATACCACGAATTTATTCCATCAATTTCTCATGGGTTTTTTTTTTAAGTTACATTGAAAATTCAACTACAACTAAACAACATAATTAAATATATCACTCCAATCCTCAACAATAACAACACACTAAATACACATAAATAACAAACATTTACTTTGGTTCTAAAAGTTCTCATCCCTCTCCTCCTCTTAAATAGTTGGCTCTACTTTCACCATAAACACTCAATTTTTCTTCTTCAATTATAGTTTCTTAAAATTCATTTATATCATATTTTGTCCCAAGGAAATCATATTTTTGCAATTTCACCTTTCCCTGATTTAATATTTGAGAACCCTAATTCAATTTTTTTAAATTTTGCATAAACTTTGTTAATATTTACTTAAACTTGTACAATCGAGTTTATAACATCTTACCTGATATTAATATCAATTTCCAATATTTACCAATTGGGTTTTCTTTCCTGTTATTTTGCCTTTTAATATTGTGAGTTTTCTCTTTCCAATCCTTTTTTGTAAGTTGATGTTTCCCTTAATTTTTGAGTTGTATGTGTTCACTACTCACTTCCTCATCTATATTGCCTTAAATTTTGGTTTCTTTTTAGGATTTTATTGAGAAAGCTCTTGGATTCTTTTCTTCTAATATTTTTTCAATAGGTGCCAAAAGTTTAAAGGTGAAGAAGAAGTTGAATTTCTAGTTTTTCGAACTTATTTATGAAAATGTCATTAATGAGCCTACTTGTTATTTTTTATCCGACTATTAAATTATTGCATGGCCTTTCAAAAATTTGATTACCCTAAATTTCCAAATTAGGAAAGATGAATGTGTTAGGAGGCTCCTCGTAAAGGTTCAACCTGATTTGACGGTTAGATTGAGATTTGTGTTTGATAGTGTAGAGCTTGTTAATAAATGATTTTACATCAAAATTTAAATTTTTTTAACTCAATGATTGTTATAACCATATCATTTATTTTACCAGTTCCTTAAGAATATTTTATTATTCTATAATTTTTTTTTCATTTCATCATTTGTTTCATTAACATATTATAGTTTTATGATAACATTATCAATTTTTAACTAGGGTTTACACTAACACTTTCTCACATAGTTTTTATTAAAATTTATTTCTCATTTTTATTATAATTCCTTGAAATTATTTTCTCATTCTCAAAACATATTTATTCATATTTTTTTCTAATTGTTCTATCCGTCAAAACTCATTACCAGTTTTAGCATGATATATACTTCATTTGATTTTTTAGAGGTTATGTTGGCAAGTGCCCACATTGACCAAATAATGGATCCGTCTATGATCTAATGTTAAAACACATTTATACAAAGACTAGGTGTGGTCAATAATTCATGGAGAAAGGTCAAAAGGAAGTAGTTTAATTTGGAAGTAAATACATGGGAAGAATATAAAATGCATAAATATAGGTCATGAACAAAAAAAATATTTGAACAAGTAAAACTCTCTCCAAAAAAAACATTGAAGTCTATTTGTTTGAAGCTTAATAATATTATTCGATTATTTTTCCATTATTTGTTTGAAGCTTAATAATATTATTCAAGTATTTTTCCACATTAGCATTAAAAACACTCATTTCCTAAACCAGTATAGTTAGGAAAATAATTCTCACTTTGGCGCACAAATAGTGATTATATATATATTATATATATAACAACTGGTCAAGCAGGTAGTAAATACGCAACCTAAGATCGTGCATGTACTATATGCTTGACTACCTAGTTAAGTAGATTCAAGACAATTTTTCTTTCTTCATCGTTTATTGCTTCTTCATCCCTCTACATTACTTTAACCTTAACTAACTTGAGTTATATTCACCCTTCTCTTTATTGATTTATTGTTTTACTTGGTTAATTTGAGAAAAAAATTTAGGATAAAGATTATAGGGTTTAGGTTTGGGTTTTTTGTTGATTTTGTCTAATTGAAGATTAATTTGATGCAAAATTAGTTATGTAAGTGTGTGCATTGTGTTATTTTGTAAGAAAAAAAAATCAATGAACTATGTTCTGTTGGAGTTTATATTTATGATGTTTATTAATTTAGAAACTTTTTATGCAACTTGAATAATTTGTTATGTGGATAAAATTAACATTGTGTTTTAGTTGTGATTTTCATACAACATGTCTTATATTATGGGATTTTTATGTTATTATGGTGGTAAATCATTGGTAGCGATAATAGTATCATTTATCATGAAGTATCGAGTTATGTAGCTTGAGATTAGACAATTCATTAGTGTTGAGGAATTAAGTAGAATTTACTTGAGGGATGTGATGGGGGGCTATCTTAATTATTATGTTAGTGTGCACATTACTAATGATATGAGTTTTATTGAAATTGTTAGGTTGATTATCGTCAAAAGTTCCAAATATTACAGTTTTACTTTAGTAGAAAACCTAAAGTACAAAATATAACATTTAACCATAACTTATATGCAGTTACAATATAAAGATGAACTATAATTTTTTTATGCATTATTGGCTATAATGCAAATTATTATTATTTTAGAACCACTACCTATTTTATTGATCAAAAAGCTACAATTATTAATTACATTATCCACAGTATATTGTGGCCCTTACAAATGCATGTTGAACTTATTATTAATGCATTAAAATCAAGATAATATTATACGAGTATATTGTATATCCCAAATGGTGTTTTTCAAGTTATGACCTACAATAATTGGTAATTGAGGAAAGGTTCGACAAACAGTTCAATTTAATCAAAGAATATATGTGTGTGGTAAATGACCTTCCTAGGCATTGGGACGAGTTTGGATTCACATGAGTCTCATCAAGTATGCATGAACTCAATTATTTATTTTTTTATTTAACTTTAGTTTTCGGTATGAATGTTTTTAATATATATTTTTTATATTATAGTTTTGAATGAACGAGTATGAATGTATTCAGAATACTTTAGAATATATGTTTTGGTATGAATGACCTTCCTAGGCATTGGGACGAGTTTGGATTACCGTAAAGAAGTTCCAAATATTACAGTTTTACTTTAGTAGAAAACCTAAAATACAAAATATAACATTCATGGGATTAAATATTGTTTTATCAAGTTAAAATACTATAAATATTGTTTTATCTGGGCAACTCGGTTACTGGTCAAGCAAAAGATCAGAAGATTTAATTAATAAATTATAGGTTGAATTCATGGGATGCTCATTTAAGGAACTCAGTTGTTATGAGTACAACAAAAGATGAAAACAAGTAATGAATTAATTGTGGGTTAAACTCATGATCATGAGTGGTTAATATAGTATTTTTTTTTTATAAAAAAAAACACCAATCACAGAGGAAAAGGAACACACACACACACACATATACATACACATATAGCACACATATATATATATATATATATATATATATATATATATAGCTATATGATATATATATATATATAATAATTTGTAGCATAAAACATTTTTTTTAATCAAATATTAATTAAAAAAAAACTCACATATTTATACAAGAAAAATAATGAATCTCAAAAGTCTATTAAAAAAATTACAATCTAATATATACATCAACTAAAAAATAAAGCTATTATCCAAATCTTTTTGTTTTTTTTTTGATGACTATAATAATTTCATGCTGGTGATTTTGTTGAAACCTGTTAAACAAATAAATTTATATCAATTTAAAATTTATATATTTTATAGAAAACTCGCACTCCACAAGAATTTTGCATGGATTTATTATTTTGTCCAAATTTATATTATAATAAAAAAATCTCACACAATTAATATTTTTTAAATTAAAAAAAATATGGTTCCGGCTACAACAAGGCGTGGGTAAGTAACTAGTATATATATATACATGGTTGTCAAAATCACGATTTTGACACGAAATGGAAGGGACTTCGAAAACTCGGATCGTAAGATTGGATCGTAAAATCTTAAAATCGTACCTGAATTTTTCCATACAAAAATCGTAAAATCACAGCTAAAATCGTTTAGGTAGAAAAATCGTAAAATCGTAAGTAAAATATTTTTTAATACAGTACAACATAATTATAGCCATAAAACTTCATTAGTTAAGGTTCATACATGATTCAAAATAACTTAAAAATACATTACAAAATAATTATGTCCATGAAATTTCATTAGGTAAAAACTAATAAATTTAAAATAAATATTTTGTTAATGTGCTATATAAATTAAAATCAGTCTCATGACCGTTATTTTTACTCGTTATTTTTAATATATTCATCAAAAGCATTATTATTGAAAGGATTATTAATACTAATATTGGTATCAACATCGATATTGCTAGTACTATCTCTAACTCCAATAAATTATTTCGATATCAGAACATAAAAATAATTTAAAAATATAAAAAAATATAATTTAAAATAAAAAAATATTTAAAAAAAATTAAGTATAAATTTTAAAGCTAATATTACTAATTTTCAAGATTTCATTTTATATATATATATACTAGCTAATTGCCCCCGCGCGTTGCCGCGGGTATTTTTGTGTATATAATTTAACATAATTAAATCAACAACGATAAATTTATATGATATAAGTAAATAAAAGTTATAGATTAGGAGATTAAAGGTATAAAATTTTTAGTACAATTTGTTACGCAAGCATAGATTATATCTTTTAGAATATAGGTATTGCGTCATAAAAGATCACAAAAGAGCGCAAACTAACATTAAAAAAAGAGAAAAATATTATGATAAAAAAAAATAATTACTAAAATCATTATTGTGCAAATAGCAAAATTATAAAAATCATTTAATACTAAGAGCAACTTAATAATAATAATAAAAAAAAATAAAGGGTAAAAATAAGCAATATTAATTTAAAATATTATAACAATAGCAACATCGGAGTCTTAATATCAAAAAATTATTATTACCGTTAGTATGAAAACAATAAAAAATCATCAAATTATACTGAGGAAAAAAAAATACAAAGCATCAACAAAATAGCAAGCAAGAAAAACAATTAAAATATTATTATTATTATTATTATTATTATTATTATTATTATTATTATTATTATTATTATTATTATTATTATTATCATGAAATAAATGATTGAAAGAAAAAACGAAATTGAAAAAAAAAGATAGAAAAAAAATAATAAAGACTGAAAATTATCATTGTTATCACTGTCAACACAATAAAAACAATCAAATTGTTCTGAGAAAAAAAAACTCTAAAAAATATTTATAAAAGAGTAAGCAAGAAAAACAATTAAATTATTATTATTATTATTATTATTATTATTATTGTTGTTGTTGTTGTTGTTGTTGTTGTTGTTGTTGTGTTAATAATGAAAAAAATAAAATAAATGAAGGACAAAAAAAACCATAAAAACCTAAAGAAAATTTAAATCATAAAAAGAAATCAAGGGATTAAAAAAAAAACATTAAAAGTATAGGGTTCAAAAGGAAAATAAAAAATTAAGGGATTAAAATCCACAATAAAAAGTATAAGGACCGAAATGAAAATTAAATTTATTATTAATTTCAATCAAAGGATGAAACTGTAAAAATTGAAACTCTTGTACCAAATTTATTGAGTTATTTCAACCCAATCCAGAAATTCAAAGAAGGAGGACCGAATTGAAATTTACACATTACCTTAATTTCAATCGAAGGATCCAATTGAACTAAATCAAAACTTATATAATCAAAATAAGGACCAGAAACGAAATTAAAAGTACAGGGACCGGAATGAAAAAGAAGAAAACCCGGGGGACTCTCCTGCACTTTGACGTGCAGGAGAGAGAGAAACGGCTGCAGCGGCTTTAACCGGCCGCCGCCGCTTCCACGGACGTCGGAGTGAAAAACGCGCCGTACCGGGAGGAAGACCAAGCGGCGGCGCATATATTGAGCCGCCGGTAGCTCATTTCCGGCGACTCCATCACCACACACGCGCCACTTTAAGAGGGCGTGGGGATGAATTCGGTCGGTCGCGTGTGAAGCACGCGCTGACAGTAAAAAGAAAAAAATAAAAAATACATGGCCAATTACCGTTCCACCCCTGTTCCGCAGCCAGTGAATTTGTCTTATTAGGGGCTAAACTCGTTATTAGCCATTGCATAAATTATTAAAAAATGAAAAGAGTTGCGGCGAACCGGGCCGGACCGGTCCGGTCCGTCCGCGTGCAAAGACATCAGTAGCCCTGAGCTCGGAGGCGTGATTTTGTCGTATTGGAGGGACAAAATCGTGCTAACACTGTGCATGACCGGGTTTGAGGAAAAAAAAAGAGGAATCGGGCGTGAAAAATCGAAAAAGCCACCATGCAAGCCCCACACACAGCCGACAACACCAAGGGCAAAACCGGGCGCACACTGTCACAATCCACAGTGTTTTGTGAGTGTGTGAACAGTGTAAAACCCCACGCTGCTTATATGTTTTGTGATATATATATATATATATATATATATATATATATAAAGAGAGAGAGAGAGAGATTGATATATATAATAATATAATATAATATATATATATTATTATTATATATATATATATATATATAAAGAGAGAGAGAGATTGATATATATATATATATATGAGGGTGGGCGCCGCAATTCATTTGAAAGAATTCAAGAAGAATCGCAAAATCACCGATCCGGTCCGATTTTGTGATTTCGACTGAATTTAACCGAGTTTACTGAATTTAACCGAGTTTGATCACAAATGATTTTTTTTTTCAAGTTAACTAGATTTGATGAATTAACTTGTAAAATTATACAATTTTATAAGTCAATTCGTGATTTTGATAACCATGTATATAATTCCAAGTCAAGGATGAAAGCTAGAGTTAATAAGTCAACGAAATATAAATATATATATTTGTCATGTCGTGATGACCTTTCAATTACAAGAGAAATAAAATATGAAAACCTTATTGCTAGTAATGCTGTGTGCTTTCCCAATAAATTATTTTTTGAGAAAGCCTTCTGTTTTTAAATCTTGAAGTTCGTGGTTGTCAACGCGAAGGCAATGTTCCTGAAACGAAGCAGCAGCAATTTTCCAAAAAAATCACTACCCATTCAAAAGTTGAAAGCAGCACTTAACTACTACAATCTTCAAAGGGATTCTTATATTATATATGTGTGTTTTAAAAAATATTTTAAAAAAAAATTAAAAAAAGTTTCTTTTTCTTTTTTCTTTTAATTATTTTATGTTTTTTTAGATTATTTTCATGTGCTAATATTAAAAATATTTTTTTTAAAAAAAAACATATTATTTTGATGCATTTCTAAACGAAAAATACTTTTAAAAACAAGATCAATCACACTTTATAGAAACACTGCAAAAAAGCTTTTTTTAAAGAATTTAAATTTGCTTTATTTTTTTCTAAAATTATTTTTAAATCATTTTTGATATAAAAAATAATTTTAAAAAAAATAAAAAAAATAATAGTTTAATATATTTTAAAGTGAAAATCAATATAAAAAGGATAATCATATCTATATTTTCAAACATCCTCTGACAGTTTCCTTGGATGTTTCCTAAGCAATTTTTTTAAGAGTTACTTTCTCAGGAATTAAACTATCAGTTTGAAAAGCAACATTTTGTAATAATATGAAGCGTCAGGAGGTAAATTATTATTTCTTTGATTTTGAGTTTTAATTTTTAAATTAAAAGGCAGAGGAGAATCAAGGTGCTGGGTGTGTCTACCAGGATTCAGGAACCTCGCTTTGCTTCGGATACAAGGTAACCATTTATCGGCTACGCGTCGCTTTCCATGAAGTCAAACATTTATAGAATCTGTGTATATTAATTAAGGTTGTTTTTATTTAAAAATATATTAAAATAATATTTTTAAAAATTATTTTTAATATGAACAATTTGATTATCTAAGAAAATAAAAAAAATAAATTTATTTATTTTTTTAACTAGTTTTTTCAAATAGTTTTCCAAACGTGTTGTAATTAGATATATTTTTAACTGATTATAATTAGTTTTTATTGTTTAATCCTGTGATTTATCTCATATTATAAGTTATAAGAAAATTTTTTTTTCAAAACCATAAATACAAAGGTACGACAGACAGTTATGTCAAGCACGCGCACGCTTTATGCATCATTCAACTGCTTCATATCCATGGACTGTGAGAGAAGCTTCCTCTGTAACCCTAGTTTTAACTGACATCACAGTTTGTTCTGTTCCGGTGGAGGACTGAAGACTTTTATTTTTAATTAATAATCACCATCAACGACACACCGTTTTCTGCTAAACCAGTGGAAGATGCTTATTGTTTATTTCACCAATCTGAACGGTCTGGATTTCCAGTTGACAACATCTTTTAAAGAACTTGATGAGCTTTAATTATTTTTCAACACTGCAGAGGTCAAAAATGATCTGAGGCCATCTCTGGAATTTCTCACCAACTTTCTTCGGCTGGGCCCAAGTGCACACAAGCAGCAGGAAAAGCACGAGCAGCAGATAATTGTTGCTTCTTATAAGAAAGATTGTGTGTGTGTGAGAGAGAGAAAAAGCATGTTAAGTTAATAACATTATTGTGAGACAATAATAGAGTAGTAAATAAAATTAAAATTAAAATGTAAAATTAAAAATTAAGAAAAAAACTATTACATCAATCATCAATCATCAATCAGAGAAGTTTTTTTCAATAACAATATTTAATTAAATCAAAGAAAGTAATGAAAAAAAATAAAAATATTAAATCATAAGAAATAAATTATGTATCCAAAATAAAGGCTCCATCACCAGAAATTAATTACTAGTGTTTGATTTAATTAAATATTGTTATTATATCATAAAAAATGAACTATCTATACGCAATAATGGTTTCATCGCCACAAATGTCGACCTATCAATAAAAATCTAAAGATTATAAAACGACAAAAAGAAACTATCAAATTAAACCTAAACGACAACTGATATTTTTCTTTTTTCTATCTATTTTGACTGGCGGGCTTGACTTTGGAGATTCAATTCCACACTTCATTTTTATGAATAAACTATCAATTAACTAAATCATATTCCAGACAATAATTTTTACTTAGATATTATTGACATATTAAAATAATGTAAAAACATTAAAAAAAATTAAATTTAAAAATAAATGAATATTTGTTTTCAGAAATATTTGTAAAAAACGTAACTCTAAACAAATGTTAGTTGTACCTCATCATGGAGACATGCAACTACCGAATTAACAAATAAATGTACATCTTGATTAAATCAAACTGTAAATTATTTTATTTCTTTTTTGCTTTCGAGCTGCGGTTGGAAGGGAAATTCTAGCTTTGTATATAATAATAATAATAATAATAATAATAAATAAACGTGTAAGGAGTAAGGATTTTTCTTTAATTAATTAATTGTCAAAATCAACGGATCTCCGCTTTCTCTAGACTAATAAAATAATTATTTTAGATTCATGTTACTTATTTAGCGATTACGAATGAATTTTCCCACGTGCTGTGCTGATTTTTTTTCATCTAAAAAACTAATTGATTTTATATATATATTATAATTTATTATTTTCATATTTAATTAGTAAAATTGTAATTGATAGAATCTGTTAAAAACATGATTTTTTCCCGCCTAAGAGTATTGAATATTACTATTGTTAAAACTATTTTGATAATTATTTAATCGGTAGATTGTACAATCGGAATCGAAATTTTTTTGTGATTGTTGTGTATGTTTTATTTGTTTTGTGAATTATTTCATTAGCAAATAGTAAAATTACAATCGTTGAATTGTTGCACAGATGAGTGATTTGTTTTATGCAGCAAACAATTTGATTGATGATTTTGTTTTAACTACTTTGGTAATAATTTAATTGGTAGATAGCAAAATCGCAATTAATCAAATTGACTAAACATATATTATTTGTTGTCTGCAACATACTAATTGTTTGTTGGGCATGTTTTAACTATTTGCCGAATAATTTATTTGACAAATAGAAAAATACAACTGCTAAAATTTATCAAAGATGATTTTCTTCATATTATTATATTAAAAAAAATTTAGAACACTAAGTTTAAATTAATGTGAACAAAAGTCAGTTCAATTTTTTTTATATATATTTTAAGACATTAATATGAAAAAAATATCACAATATATAATTAGTTTCTCCTATTTTTTAAGGAAAAAGTTCAGAAGATAATATATATAAAAATTTAGGACCATCAACAATTTAGTTACATATTAAAAAATTTGATGCCGACTGTGGCAAAATACAGGGCAATTTTTGAATTTATTATTGTAGATAATTTGGCACAATTTTTCTACCTATCTTGTTCACATGTGGTTTCGTATATTTTTTTTTCCATGATATGAGATCTGAAATATTATACATAAGAAAAAATGGAAGTTATTTTTCACAAAAATAACATTGACCAATGAATTTTTATCACAATTATTATAGTTGTCATTATAAATATTATTATACATAATTAATATTCTAATTATTATTGGTCATACTATCGATGACACTGTCATTGTTGTTTAATTTGTTTTTATTTGTTAAGATTTATTCCTCTTATTATTATATTAAAAATATTTTAGAATTATGATAGTAAATTATCATTTATTGAAAATAATAAAAAGGTATATATATATATATATATATATATGGGAATAAATTTCTATTTAGCTATTTAGAAAAATATGTGCAATAACCTTAATGCTCCCAGCGGTTCCTGTGAATTTTTGTCCTCATGGCTATTTTACTATGCAAAAATATGGGGAAAAAACAAAACTACCCCCAAACAATCTATTAATGCCAACTGGTCCCGTGAAAAATTCAAAAATACCCCTGATATGAAGGCAAGGGTTGAGGTGCACTGAGGGGAGAAATCATTAATACACTGTTGTAATCCACAATGTTTTGTGAGTGTGTGCACATGCACAGTGTTTGAGTGAGTTATTTTAGCTTTATTCTTAATAATAATAGTCATAGTGCGTGTAAGTTGACTCGGACAGTCCGATTATAAAAAAAATTATATAAGTGAAAAAAAAAGCAGCAAAAAAATGTAGAAAAATGGGGTCCTGGAGATTATTCATGGCGGGCGTAAGCTAGCCTAGACACCTCGGTTATTAAAACAAAATATGTATGTGGGAAAAAAAATCATGGTATTCGTAAGCTGACCCGGACACTCGGATTATAAAAAAAAACCAAACCAAATGTATAAGTGGCAAAAAAAAAACAGGAAAAAAATGTAACAAAAAAATGGCTCAAAAAACTGCAAGAGAAAAGCACCTTTTCAACAAGAATGAGAAAAAAAAATCACGACGAGCATAAACTAACCCGGACACGCTAGTCATAAATTAAAACAAAAAAAAACATATAAGTGGCAAAAAAAACAGAAAGAAAATGTAAAAAAATAATGGGTCCAGAGATTAGTCTTTGAAAATCATGGTATACAGAACCCACTGTGACATCCCTACTACAAAAAAAACGTGTATAATTCAAAACAAAACAAGAAAAAAATAAGAAAAAAGAAAAAAAGGATCCGAGATTAGCTAGGATGGGTTGCCAATGATTCCTCGATTATAAAAAAAAAAAAAACAAATAAAAGAATCCTAGTTATAAGAAAATCTAAAAGCCCTTTTCAGAATAAAAAATGAAAAGTGAATCAATGCTCATTGTTGTTCAAATGGGCTTACCTATTCAAAAATTATTTTCGCCGGGCTGTGATTAGGACCGCTTTGTTGTAACTCGTTGTTCTATCCTATTATGTAATTTCACTATTCAAGTCCACAATGCTTCGAGTGTAGATGAATAGTGTAAACACTATTTAAAAAATCATGAGCTCTTCACCTTTATAGATAATTCTTTAGCTTTTCGCTCAAAATATACTGCACGATATTTTTTAATTTTTTTTAAAATCATTTTTTACATCAACACATCAAAATTATCTAGAAATAACAAATTATTTTAATTTAAAATAAAAAATAGAAATTAATTTTTTTTTCAAACACACTGTCCAAACACATTCCCAAACACCCCTCCAAAACCACAGTTCAATTCACCTTTTCAAATAGTAATGAAAAAAGTAAACCATTGTTGAAATCATTGTTTATTACTGTTTGAAATTGCGATCTTCTTTAGCTATTCTATAAAATAATAGTCGAGGTATGCGTAAGTTGTCCCGTATACTCAAGTTATAAAAAAAATTATAAGTGCGAAAAAGAAACTAGAAAAAATGCTAACAAAAACTAGGGTTTGGGGATTATTTATGGCGCGCATAAGTTGCCCTGGACACCCCTGTTATAAAAAAAATATATACGTAGGAAAAAAATCATGGTGCGCGTCAGCTAGCGTGGGTACCTCGATTATACAAAGAAACCAAAAAAAACTGTATAAGTGGAAAAAAAACAGGAAAGAAAATGTAAAAAAAAGTGGGTCCAGAGATAAAAAAAAATATGTATATGCGGGGAAAAAATCATGGTGCTCGTAAGCTGACCTGGACACTCCGGTTATAAGAAAAAACAAAAAAAATGTATAAGTTGAAAAAATACATGAAAAAAATGTTAAAAAGAAGTGGGTCTAGAGATTAATCATGATGTATGTAAGCTGACTCGGACAAACAGGTTATCAAAACAAAAAAGAAAAAGAAACCTGGAAAAAAAAGCACTTTTTGAAATAGTGAAAACACTGTTCATTACTGTTCGAAAATCAATTTGTGGCATGCGGGGAAATGGCGAACACCTTAACCACTTGGTCAAATGACTTGGTTGTGCTGTTGTAGTATATAAATAATACTTATATTATTATTTTTTATTAAAGCAAAATCCAAAATCATTTTGTTGCTTGAGAGATTTGAACTCTCGTTGCGGGAAAACATTTAGCGCACGCCTTAACCACTAGGCTAAATGACTTAGTTATGCTGTTGTAATATAGAAATAATACTTATATTATTAATTAATCTCACTATTCAAGTCCACAATGCTTGTGAGTCTAGATGAACAGTAAATCCGCGAGCTGAATTTAGCTGTATAGATAATAAGTTGGTTTGTGATAATTTTTATGTAAAGAACTGATTGATTTTTTACGTGTTATAGTTAGTTATCTTAATATTTAATTAGTAAAATTATAATATCTAACATATGTTAGAAATTATTTTCTTTTTCCGTCTAAAAGGAAAATTTTTAATCGAAATGTAGGAAAAGTCGTTCGTATATTTTTTTATTGTAGATAACTTAGTCAAATTTGTCTATCCATTTTATTTATATGTTGTGTCATTTTTTTGTTTTGTTTACGTAATATTATATCTAAAATATTATACATAAAAATATTGTAAAAATAATTTTTTAACCAAAACAACCTAAAATCTAAGAATTAATTTTTTTTCTAAGAAATACAACCTAAACAAAAGAGAAAATAATTAGAATTAAAAAAAAAAATTATGAGCACATATATATAAACATGGACAAAAATAGGGCCTATTTAAAAATATATCTAAAAAATAAAGGAATTAAAATAAAGAATTGAAAGTATATGTGCTGAAATGAAAACAAATTATGTAAATAATTTTAACCAAAGGATTAAATTAAAACAACTAAAAGTGTTGCAAGGAAAAACTAAATAATTCATTTATCTCTTGCTTTAGTTTTGATCCATTTAATTTTTTAAATAATTTTGGTATAACTCTAAATAATTTGTTTATATTTATGTATCTATACTTTTAGTTTCACTCTTAATTTTTATTAGAATTTATTTTTGTATTAAATATAACTTTGTTTAAAAAATAGAGTAAGTTCATCTTTGGTGGTGTGAAATGAAAGTAAAATCATCTCTTATACATGTATAGTTAATATCCAGTTGTTAGTTATTTGTTATATTTTTTAAGGCGTTAATATTAAACAAATATCATAATAATTATTTTTAAATGAATTATCCATAATAAAATGAATATAATAAAAAACTAAATAATTGAAATTCTTGTAGATTGAATATTTTGCTCTAATGTATAGCGTTATTAAAAAAAATCAAGAACCATTAATAAATTTTTTTTTGACATGTTATAAAATTTGGTTTTGTCTGTGGTAAAATGCGAGGACATCTGACTAATATATTTTTTATTTGTTGATAATTTGATCAAATTTTTTCACTTGTTTTGTCTATGTGTAGCTTCGTATATTTTTTATTCATGTAATATTTAATATGAAATATCATACATAAAAAAATTTACAGAAATTCAATTGTTCACCAAAACAACATCGATTAATGAATTATCTTGATTATTATTCTTATTCTTATTAGCATGATGGTTAAATTGTCACAATTATTATAATTGTTATTGTAGTAATTATTGTAAATAATTAATATTGCAATAATTACTGACAATATTATCACTACCATTGTCATTATCGTTATAAAAAAATTTATTTTTCTTCTTCCAAGATTTGTTCTTCATATTATTATATTTGAAGTATTTTAGAATACTAAGATTAAATTAATCTTAGTATTCTAAAAAGAAAATTACTTCATTATATATATATATATATATATATATATATATATATATATATATATATATATATATTAAGGTGTTAATATTAAAAAAAATATCAAAACATATAATTATTTTTAGAAGAAAAATCCTTAAAAATTAATCATTATCATTTTTTTCAATGCATTTTCCATAATAAAAATGAATATATAAAAACCTAATATAAAATAATATGAATATTAACAATAATAATAATAATAATAATAATAATAATAATAATATTATTATTATTATTATTATTATTATTATTATTATTATTGTAAATATATTTGCTATAGTAAGAACATAAAATTTTTTAGGATGATTATTTTGCTAAGATATATAGCATTATAAAAAAAAATCTAAGACCATTAACAATTTTTCATATTTTAAAAAAAAATTGTTTATGGCTACGGCGAAGTGGAGAGCAACTAAGTCTTATTTTTTTGTATTATAGATAATTTTCCCCTAATTTTTTCTACCTATTTTGTCTACGTGTGAATTCATATATTTTTTGTTTATGTAATATTAGATATGAAATATCATACATCAAAAGTACCAAAAGTCAACCTTGAAGAAAAATAACATCAACTGATGAATTATTTTGATAATTATTGTCATTGTTATTATCATGATTGTTAAATTGTCACAATTATTGTGGCCATCATTATAAAATATTATTATAAATAATTCATATTCTAATTATTATTGTTCATATTATCGATGAAACCATAATTATGGTTAGAAAAAAATTAAATTATTTTTTATTTTATAATATTTATTTTCAAATATTATTATATTAAAATTATTTTGAGAGCACTGATATTAATTATTTTTTTTAAAAAAAAGCCTAGGTCATATATATATATATATATATATATATATATATATATATATATATATATATAATTTAAGGTGATAATATTAAATAAATATCAAAATAATTATAAGATTTATTCCTCATATTATTATATTAAAATAATTTCAAAATACTGATATTAATTTTTTTATCAAAAAAACCTAGGTCATATATATATATATATATATATATATATATATATATATATATTAAGATGCTAATATTAAATAAATATCAAAATATATAATCAGTCCCACAGATTTATAAGAAAAAAAAACTTATAAATATTCATTATTATTATTTTGAATGTCTTATCTATAATAATTAGAAATTTCAACACCTAACAATATTAAAAAAAAAAAGCAATCAAAAAGCAAAACAAATGACAAAACAAAAATTAATTTTAGTAGATTTTTAAAAATTATTTGACTTGAAGAATAAATAAAAATAAAAAATAAAAAAAACATAGAGGAAAAATAATAGATATGAATTTTTCAAATGATCACCAACACAAATTAAAATTTAAAACATAAAATAAAAAAAAACTTAATAACATTGGAAATAATAAAAATTGGAAACAAAAACTAAGAGCATGGATATATAAACATATAAAAAAATAGGAACCATTTAAGAAATATATAGAAAAAATAAATGAATTAAAATAAAATCCAAGATTAAAAGTATAAGGGCCAAAATAAAAAATAAATATATAATAAATTTCTTTTAAAGGACAAAATTGAAAACAATATAAACTTTGGTACAAAAAAAATTTAAAGAATTTAACACAAAACCGGATATTAAAAGACTAAGGACTGAAACTAAAATATATAATAAATTTGAATTGAAGGATAAAATTTGAAACAAATTAGAACTTTGATACGGAATATATTTAGGATTTTCACGTAATCTTGAAATTAAAGTCTAATGACCGAAATGAAACTACAATATATAATCAATTTCCATTTAAGGATAAAATTTAAACAAATCAAAACTTCTATAACAAATAGCAAGACCATACAACACAATCAAAAGATAAGAGCAAGGTTGTCAAACTCGCGAGTCAACTCGCAAACTCGTACGAGTTTGGAGTTGGCTCAGCTAACCTGGTTGAACCGGAAAGAAAAATCAAAACCCGGTCAAACTCGGTCAAAATCGGGTTGACTCGTAAAATCGGACCGGATCGGTCCGATTTTAAAAGTTCATTATATTTTACTGTGCGCAACACAGGTAAAGGGCTTTCTGTTTTCTTCAATTCCAATTTTTCATTTGAGAAATCTCAATTCACTGCTCAAAATCAAAATCAAAATCAAAATCAAAATCTTCTCTTCTCTTCTCAGCAAAAAAACAAAACTAGCATAAACAAAATGAAAGCCTAGAAGAGAGTGAAGGAGAAGAGGAGGCATGTGGCTCGTCCGTGCTTTCCTAGGCGCTACCTGTGACTCGGGAGGAGGAAGACTGGAAGAGAGTGAACTGTGAAGGAGAAGAGGAGGAGGAGGAGGAAGAAAAAATGGAGAAGAGAATGAAGAGATGAGGGCGGCGGCGTGGTGAAAGGGAATTAGGGATTTAGGGTAACGTGCATTAAGCGGCCTTTTTTCTCTTTTTAAGCTTGCCATGCTGTGAAATTGGGGACCTTTTATACTTAGTTATAAATTATAATAATAATAAAAAAAAGGTAATTAGGTATATTACAAGGAGTTATAATAATAATAATAATAATAATAATAATAATAATAATAATAATAATAATTAGCATAAAAATAGTTAGCATAAAAAATATTTTTACAAAAATCCTATTAATTTAAGATAATAAATAACATTAATTAATTTATATTTCACATCAACAAAATATTTATTTTTAGTTTGTTAATTTTTACCTAATGAAATTCTATGGACATAATTGTTTTGTAATGTATTTTTCAATTATTTTGAATCATGCATGAACCTTAACTAATGAAGTTTTATGGCCATAATTATGTTATATTATATTCGGAAATATTTTACTGATGATTTTACGATTTTTCTACCTACACGATTTTAGCTGTGATTTTACGATTTTTGTACGGAAAAATTCGGGTATGATCTTACGATTTTACGATCCGATCTTATGATCCGATTTTTCGGAGCCCTTTCCGATTCGTGTCAAAATCTCGATTTTGACTACCTTGTATAAGAGACTAAACTAAAAACATCGGCAACATAGGGGATTGCCAAGCACTTTCAGCTCCAAGAGAGAGAAAAGGGAGAAACAACTTTCAACCGCCAAACAACATGTTTTCAAGCCACTTGAAAAGCAATGCATGCCACTATAAGGTGTAGGACATGGACGCGCACCCGGTGACATACCGAAATGTAATTTTTTACTATCGGTTCTGGCCACACTTACCTATCAACCCCTACAACCAATTCTTGTTTTTATATCTTTTATGGGGGCATAGACATATTTGCACACTAATGTCACTATTCATTCTGGAGTAAATTAAAATTTAAAACATGGTCAATTATTTAGACACCCGTAAAGCCAATTTATGTATTTTGTCTTTTATTGGGGTATATCAGTAGTTGTACATATGTGTTACTGTTCATGGAAGATGTGAAAATACCATGGTATCCCTGCAGGCAAAACATGTTTTTTTTTGTCTTATTAGAAGATATGATGGTTATTTTACTGTGTACAAAAATACAAAGAAACAAAAATAACCCTAGAAACAATGCTAAAGTTACTATGCACAGAGGGGTACAAAGTAATTTAACTATTACAATCTACAGTAAATCCCTCTCTAATGTTACAGTAAAACTGTGACCTGATTTAGCTTTATATTAATAAATTTATTTAAAAAAGACTCATTTAAATCAATAAAAATTATATATTCATTAAAATTTTCTAATACTAAAAATATAAAATTCAAATGTTAACTTTCGATTGATTTCAACTTTTATAGTTGTTTTTAATTATATAGATTCACTAAATATTATTAATAAAAAAACACTTAGAAATATATATTATTTATTATTTGTACCCTAATATATATTCAATCTATATTTTAATTTCAAAATATCATTTTAAGGTTAATTACGCATAATATTTAATACTGTCAATCCATAATCTTGGCATTTTACAGAGTATATAGAAACCACAAAAAAATTATTTACAAGTTTTCTTAATAAATATTATGATTAAATTAGGATATTTTAGTTTTTTAATTAAGATATATGTTTAATTATAAATATAAATGAGCATAATTGTTACTTGGCTTCCTAACGGGTAAATCTTGCATCTCGATTTTTAATATTAGAAAAAACCCAAAATTCCTCCCAAAAAAAAATATATATTAGTGGGGATGCAGGGGATCGAACCCTACACCTCTAGCATTCAAAGTGTGAAGTTTGCCACTTGAGCTACACCCCACGCATGCTATTTCTTAACAACATCACATAAATAATAATTTTACTATTACAATCCACAATAATCTAAGTCTAGAGTTACAACACTTTGCTACAGTGAATACACAGTAAAACCACGACTAAATTTAGCTTTATAGATAATAACTAGTTAATTGCCCGCACTACGTTGCAGGCAGAACAAACAATTTTTATAATTGTTGAGATTAAAATATAATATTTATACAAGTAAAGTTTGAAAAAATGAAACAGATCAACATATGTTATTATAACAACAATAACATTGGAGTCTTAACATAAAAAATTATCACCACTGTCACTGCTAAAAAAAATAAAATAAAATTGCCCCGAGAAAAAAAAACAAAAAAAATTAACAAAAAGTAAGTAAGAATAGAAACTAAAATTATTATTATTATTATTATTATTATTATTATTATTATTATTGCATTAATAATGAAAAAAACAAAATTAAATCAAAGACTAAAAAAAGCCTAAAAACTTTTTTTTTAAAAAAAGCAAACAAAAAAAATAAAATAAATGATAAAACAAAAACAAAAATTATCAGTTAAGAAAATCATTTGACTTGAAAATTAAAAAAAAAAACTAATAAAAAAACTAAAAGAAATAACAAAGAGGAAAAATATATCAAATTTTAAATGATCATAAAGACAAACTAAAATTTAAGAATTTTTTTTCTCAAAAAAATATTATCCTCTGAAAAAAAAACTTAACAACATTAACAAAAAAGTAAGCATGAAAAAAAGCCTAAAATTATTATTATTATTATTATTATTATTATTATTATTTGTTGTTATTGTTATTGTTATTATTGTGTTAATAATGAAAAAAATTAAAATTAAATGAAAGACTAAAAAGATCCTAAAAACTTTAACAAAAGAGAAAAAATAAAATAAAATAAATGATAAAACAAAAATTAAAATTATCAGCTAAAAAAAAATCATCTGACTTGAAGATTTAAAAAATTGCCCGGACTACGTTGCGGGTTGAGCAAACAATTTTTATAATTGTTGGGATTAAAGAAATTCATAGGATTTGCTAGTTCAACAATAAAATATAATATCTATATATGCAAAGTTTAATATAAAAAAAAATCAATACACCCTATTATAACAACAACAATATCGAACTCTTAACATTTAAAATTATCAATACTATTACTGCCAAAACAATAAAAGTTATCAAATTATCCCAAGAGAAAAAAACTCAAAAACATTAACAAAAAGAGTAAGTAAGAAAAAAAAATAAATTATTATTATTATTATTATTATTATTATTATTATTATTATTATTATTATTATTATTATTATTATTATTATTATTATTATTATTGTCTTAATAATGAAAAAAAATCAAAGAATAAAAAAAATCCTAAAAACTTTAACATAAGATCAAACCAAAAAATAAAATAAATGATAAAATAAAATTAAAAATTATTAGGTTAAAAAAAATCATTTGACTTGAAAATTAAAAAAAAAAGGAATAAAAAAACTAAAAGAAAGAACAAAGAGAGAAAAAACAGAAATATCAATTGTCAAATGATCATAGACACAAAATAAAATTTAAGAGCTAAATGTTTTAAGAAAATACCACCTCAAAAAATAAGAAAATAATAAAAATTAAAAATTAAAAGTATGAGGGCCAAAATAAAAATCAAATATATTATCAATTTCAATCCAAGAACAAAAGTGAAAAAAATCAAAATTTATGTACCGAATATATTAAGGTATTTAAACCCAATCTAGAAATTAAAAGAAGGAGGATCGAAGTGTAACCTAAATATATAATAATTTCAATCGAAGGACCCAATTGAAATAAATCAAAACTTATATAACAGAAATTAGGGTCATAAACAAAATTAAAAGTGAAGGGACTAAAGTGAAAATCACACAAAACCGGGGGCCTCTCCTGCATTTTATCATGCAAGAGAGAGAAAACGGTAAAAAAGGGTTTAACCGGCCACTGGAACGACTACGGCCACCGATGGCCAAAACGCGTCGCACCAGGAGGACGACCACAGGGCGACGCATCGACAGAGACACCAAAAGCATGTTTTCATCTACCGTAATAGTCCTCACGTGCTGTCTGAATAGGGCGTGAGGCCGAAAACTGTCGTGCGCGTGTGTCACAGGCGCCGACAGAATTCCGAGAAAAATAATAAACAATTAAGGTCAATTACCAGTCTGCACCTGTGCCAAAGTCATCTATTTTGTCTTATTCGGGGCTATATCCGTATTTAGTCATTTTAAAAAAAATGTGAAATTCCTGTGACACCCCTCTCACCCAGAGCTGATTTTTGTCCTTTTCGAGGGACATAATGATTATTTCACTGTGCAAAGAAATATATATAAAAAAAAATGCGGTGGACCGAATCAAAAACATGCAATTACCTCGGAACCCCTTTGCCAAAACTTTTTTTTGTCTTTTTCTAGGGACAAAATTGTTATTTTACTGTGTTAAATGAAAAAAAAACCACTAAACTGGCGAACCGAACGACCCGAACTGAAAATTGAGCAATACTATTATAATCCACAGTAATTTGTCTCACAATGCATAGTAATTGGCCCATGACATCACGACCTCTTTTAATGTATTGTATAATAATTGGTGGCTGTTACGGTATTGGCTGGAAGCTGAAAGAGATTTATTTTATTTTCGTGGATCCAATATGCACAAAGTCATCGACAATAAATACTCCATGATACTCGAATTATAAATATATAATAATTAAAACAACTAAAACGTACATTTTTTGGCAAGCAGGTGGTGCCTTTGACACCACACTCATTAATTAATTGTGTTTAGCGATTTACATTTAATCAATTAAATAATTTTAGTAGTTTCCAGAGATTTTATAAATTAATCAATTTACATGTCGTGCCTTTTTTTCCAGCCGCTTTCCACGAAAATTAGTGGCACGTCTAGTAATTTAAGGCAAATCTCAAACCCAATTGCATTTGCCCTCAGATTGTTTTCGAAAACTGCGGTCAGAGTGGCCCATTCTGTAATTCCAAGAAAAGGCAAGCCTGATTATTGTCAGGCATATGGACAGAAAGGACCCTGGACACCACCTTCGAACCGCGCTTTTTTAAGCCCCGGCTCTGTTTCACTTGAGAGTTAAGGAGAAGAAAAACATGGAACTGGTAAAAGGATTTCCATTACTGTACCAGCAATTTACGGCCCTGTTCAAGAAAAACCTGTTGCTTTCATGGAGAAACAAGAGTGCAAGTTTCCTGCAGCTCTTCTCTTCCTTCTTCTTCATGTTCTTGTTGTTCGGTATCGAGAAGGCGACAGAGTCTCGCACGAAATCATCGACAGGGTTCAAAACCGTGACGAATCCACAGCCTATGTGGGAGCCTCCTATCCCTCCCTGTGAGGAAAAGTTCTACGTCAAAATGCCTTGTTTTGATTTCGTTTGGAGTGGAAATGATAGTACTAGAATTCGCAATATCGTGACAGCCATCATGAATAATAATCCTAATAGGCAAATTCGCTCTGACAAGGTATCTAATTCTATTACAGTAATCTGAACTGGGTTTTTGGAAAACTGAAAGAGGAGGACGTTGTCGTACATGGAATTTCTTTGCTATAATTGTTTTTACTCTTCTGGTATTGGATTTATGGTGGTTCAGTTTTCTGTGTTATAGGACTGTCAGTTACTAGACTTAATTGGAGTGCTTATGCAAGAAAAAGAATTCAAAGTAATCCAATCTGTTTATGTTTTTCTTCTCTTTTTTTTTGTTCATATGCAGGTTAAATCATTCAGAACAGAAGAGGAAGTAGATGATTGGCTTTTTAGAAATCCTATGCAAGTCCCGGGAGCTCTGCATTTTGTGGATGTAAGCCCCAGTTTAATCACCTATGGTCTACAGACTAACTCAACTCCAGTTATTCGGCGAGGCCATTATGAAGATCCCACCTTCAAATTTCAAATTCCACTTCAGATTGCAGCAGAGCGTGAGATTGCTCGGTCTATTATTGGAGGTCTGAAATCTTAAATTTGCCAGATTTGTTATGTAGAAATTGTTTTTTTTGTTTTACTAATTTTGAAACTCTGGATTTTCAGCTCCAACGTATAACTGGAAAGTCGGACTTACGGAATATGCACACCCTGCAAAACCTGTCTTTTCTGCGGTGGCTACTGTAGGGCCTGCCTTTTTCCTGGCATTTACCATGTTCGGATTTGTGCTGCAAATTACTAATTTGGTGGCTGAGAAAGAGCTCAAACTTCGCCAGGTATTTGCCATCTGCTGTCTAGAGTTGAACAAGATTATAAATTGTTGATGAATTCTCTATGTTCTGATTATTGTTTTGTTTATTGGTTCATTCTCATCTTCTTCCCAGGCAATGAATATGACTGGTCTCTATGAATCTGCATATTGGACTTCATGGATCATATGGGAGGGAATTATTACGTTTATTTCATCACTTTTACTGGTTCTTTTTGGAATGATGTTTCAGTTTGATTTCTTCAAGAAAAACAACTTCGGGGTTCTGTTCTTAGTGTTCTTGCTTTTCCAGGTCAACATGGTAAGATAATTTCTACTTCATCTGTAGGCTGGTGTCAGTATTTTTAGTGTATAAGCTTATTCATACCAATCCTTTTACTGTCTTCTCTCTCTTATGATGCTAGATTGGTTTTGCCTTCATGCTGTCGACCTTCATCAGTAAGGCCTCTTCAGGCACAACAATGGGTTTCTCCATCTTTATAGTTGGTTTTATGACGCAGGCAAGTTTCCCAAATAAAAACCAAGGAATACGCAATGTTTTATAAATGAAATTAACTCCTAACCTTAGATCATCTCCAAGTGAAACCCCATTGAAATTTTTTTCATTGCAGATTGTTACAATAGTTGGATTTCCATACAAAAAAAGCATTAGTGCTCTCTTACGCTTCATCTGGTCATTCTTCCCACCAAATCTTCTTGCAAAAGCAGTGAATCTGCTATCTGATGCAACTAGCACTCCTGAAGCTCTTGGAATTAGCTGGAAAGGACGATCAAAAGTGTCCACCTGACACTGATGATTGTGTGATGACAATTGTATGTAATCGCTTTGTTCACCCTGAGTGCAACACGTACGACGCACACACAAACACCAAATATTAATGTGGACTAATAGGCCACAATATCATACATTTTACTGAGAACTCATGCCTTATCATCAGTTTTCTCTTAATTAATTTTCATCTCCTTTTGTTTTTATACTCTTACCCTTAATTTCTTCCATTGTCGATTGCTATTTGTACTGTTTGTAACTCGTATTTTCTTGGCAGAATGATGTTTACACATGGCTCATATGTCTGTTCTTTCTATGGTTTGCTTTGGCAATCTACTTGGATAATATATTCCCAAACGTATCTGGTGTGAGAAAATCTGTATTTTACTTCTTGAATCCTGGGTATTGGACAGGGAAAGGTGGAGGCAAGGTTGAAGGTAATGGTCTCTTCCTCGTATATATTATATATATATATAGAAAGAATATGTAATTAAGGAAATGAGAACTCTACTTCAGTCCATGTCTCATAGCAAGGTCTGATTGTCAGCTTACTAATATTCTTCCTCTACTGTCCCAGAGGGCGGCATGTGTAGCTGCATAACTAAAATCCCGCAACAAGATCATGTTGTCCCAGAGGATGAAGACGTGCTTGAAGAGGAGAACATCGTCAAAAATGATGCAAAAGACAACACAGTCGACCCCAGATGTTGCCGTTCAGATACGTGGACTTGGAAAGACTTATCCTGGGGCCACACAAATTGGTTGTTGTAAATGCAAGAAAACTTCACCTTACCATGCTCTTAGGGTAAGCAATTCTTGCCAGCTTACGAGTACCATGCTGGTTTGAGAGGGCAAAAGAAATCTCCCTCCTTTTTTTTGCATTTGGATTGCAGTCTAGTTATGGTTGGAACATTTTACGGAGGAGATTTTACGAAGCATTGCCTCCTGATATACTGCAGGTTGCTTTATATACATGGATCTAGATTGGGTGTTATTTATCATCTTGTTTGCTTGGCTTGTTTATATAAAATTCAATACTTGCTTTTTTTGTCTTGTTGAGAACAGGTGAAATCTTGCTTCTTTTTTCTTTCCTATTCCGATGCTAGTTATTTACCTGCAGGATTTATGGGTCAACTTCAGAAGGGATCAGTTATTTTGTCTTCTTGGACCCAATGGTGCTGGAAAAACCACAACAATCAATTGTTTGACTGGCATAACACCTGTGACCGGTGGAGATGGTAATGCACTCTCATTTCACAATCACAATTACATTGAAACTGGCTTAGAAGTTCACATCATTTTAATAATTTCCCAAACTACTTTGCTTAAACAGCCTTGGTTTATGGACATTCCGTTCGAAGCACGGTTGGCATGTCAGGCATCCGGCAAATTATAGGAGTGTGTCCACAGGTGCACTCTCTGCATATTTTCAACAGTTTGTAAGCATGCCCCGCGTGCTATTTTGCTAATTGGTCTATTGCGACTAAAATTTCGAACATCTTTTTATAGTTCGACATACTCTGGGATGCATTGTCTGGTGAAGAACACCTCGAACTCTTTGCGAGTATTAAAGGTCTTCCCCCGGCTTCAATCAAATCGGTATGTGATATATGAACCTGAAAACTACCAGTCATCCCGATCTCTGTAGTCATTATTTGTTGATTGGTTGTTCTGACCAACAACTGTAATAGAATTATTTACATACCAGTTGTTCTCTCTTAGATACTCTAAATGATTAATGTTTTCCCTTTTCATGGACTGCAGGTTGCTCAAGAATCATTGGCACAGGTGAAACTAACCGAATCAGCCAAAGTAAGAGCCAGGAGTTACAGTGGAGGAATGAGGCGCCGACTGAGTGTTGCAATATCCCTTCTTGGTGACCCAAAGCTAGTCATTTTGGATGAACCGGTATGGATATTCAAATACTTCGAATCATAAATACTTTTTTCCCCGTAAAATATCAATTTATTTAACTTTTTATTGATCTGCAGACTACTGGTATGGATCCAATATCAAGAAGGCATGTCTGGGATATCATCCAGAATACAAAGAAAGGTCGAGCAATTGTTCTGACAACTCATTCGATGGAAGAAGCTGACATTCTAAGTGACCGTATAGGAATTATGGCCAAGGGTAGGCTCAGATGCATTGGAAACTCGATCAGGTTGAAGTCAAAGTTTGGCACTGGTTTTATTGCTAATGTGAGATTTGGCAATGCCAATGGTGGACAAACTCCTTCCCGGACGCCAGAAGATACTTCGTCAGGTCATCACGAGGATGTTAAGAAGTTCTTCAAATATGTATGTTGAACGCATGACGGAATTCAGCAAATTCATTTAAAATTCAGAATCATTTTTATTTTTTTTCTGATTTTGAGATTTTGTTTTACAGCATTTGGATATATCACCAACAGAGGAGAACAAATCCTTCTTGACTTTTGTCATTCCTCATGATAAAGAGAGCGTTTTAAAGGTAAGCAATTTTGAAAACACTAGAAGAGAACAATCCCTTGTAACCATTTTCTTCAACACAAGTGTACATCTATATGAAAAAATTCTAAAGTTTATCCAGCGTTAAAGCATTTTCTAATTCTTATTAGTTTACTCTCTTTTTTTCCCATTTAATCTTTACATTTAAATTCTTCAACAGGATTTTTTTGCGGAGCTTCAAGCTAGACAAAGAGAATTCAATGTATCAGACATCCAGCTTGGCCTTGCAACTCTTGAAGAGGTTTTCCTAAACATTGCCAAGCAAGCAGAATTAGAAAATGCTGCAGCTGAGGGGAAGATGGTTACTCTGGACTTAACTTCTGGAAAGTCAGTTCAGGTAGGCACAGTTCTTCTTCTTCTTCTTCTTCATTTATGGAAGTAGCTAAAAGCAATTGTAATTTCTGTGCTTAAATGGAAATGCAGATACCTGTGGGAGCTAGATTTGTAGGGGTCCCAGAAACAAACTCTTCAGAGAATCCTGGTGGGATTATGGTTGAAGTATACTGGGTGCAGGATGATTCAGGTTCACTCTGCATTTCTGGGCACTCTAATGAAATGCCTGTACCCTCTGATGTCCAGCCATTGCCTTCTGCACCGCAACTGTTGGCCAGAACAAATATGTTAGGGCAGAGGAGAGGACCAGTTTATGGAATGGTCTATGATTCCAATCAGATTATTGCTGCTCAATCTTACTAATACAGTGCTTTGTGGATTCCTCGTGCATGTGTGTGTGTGCCTATATATATATATATGAATCCTGCGTTTTTTTATTTGTAACACAGAAGATGGTAGGCAGTATATTCGTTTTCGTTTATCTTATTTGTATTAATCCTTTGTGAATATTTTGAATTAATTCCACGGGTATTGATTTTATTTACTCGTATTTTCTATTTTTGAACATGAGATTGTTTTCATCTTCACATGGTAAGTAATATTATCAAGTACAAAGGTTGGCATTCTGTCGGGGAAAAGCTATTTAAAAAAAATACAGTAAGGATTATATTTTTAAAAATATATCAAAATAATATTTCTTTAATTTTAAAAAAAAATATATTTAATATAAGCACATCAAAAACAATTTAAAATATTAAAAAAATAATTTTAAATAAACCTTTTGACTGCACGACGCTGGCAGATCATCAGCCCATGTACACTCGTTTTCTAGTATTCGAATATCATGTCCAAAGCGAAGCACAAATTAGAATATAATGTAAGATTTTTTGCAGAGTGAAAATTAAAAACCCTGTGATGTACATTCATTCACTCACAAACAGTCACGGCGAAAAACTAGAATTCAGAGCCAACACACTCATTCCGGTTATAGACCAAGTTTCACTGCTACAACATGATCTTGAACCAAAGATATAATAAGATGAAATATGAGACCTCATGCTATCTCCTTGTAAGGTCGCAATGTTCCACAATCACCTCCTCCATTCTAGTTGGGTTCCCTTTGCTGCATGACCACAAAACAAAAAAGAGGAGGAACAACATCATCACGTTCATATTGTACAACAAAATCGAGCTCTTAAAGCTTACAAAAAGCTAGTTAACTATAATACAAACCTACTAACTCGATCAACCCACAGCTGTCACTCCTAGGTAATAGGATTTATTAACAGAAAACAAATAAAGTAAATCCTAACAACTCTAACACTCCCTTAAACTGTATGCTTGTAAGCAATCAGTTTATTTCATCAAAGGAATACATGCCAAGTAATGCTCTCAACTTCATGAAAGATTCAGCCTTCAAAGGTTTAGTTGGAATGTCTGCAATTTGCTCAACACTTTTGCAATGAACTAGTTGCACTTTTCCTTCTTTGGTGAGATCATGAAGAAAGTGAAACCTCACATCATTGTGTTTGCTTCTTCTACGCAAAACTGGATTTTTTGACAGTTTAATAGTTGAGCTATTGTCATAGAATAACATAATCGGACCCTGTTGTGTATACTTCACCTCTTCCAAAATTCTTCTTAGCCAATTAACTTGACATGCACATGATGCAACAGCTATGAACCCTGCTTCAGTTGTAGATAGAGTAACAACAGTTTGCTTTTTTGAGGACCATGAAACTGTAGCTCCACTTAAGAGAAATACATACCCGGACGTGCTCTTACGGTCATCCATATCCCCAGCATAATCACTGTCAACCAATTCATTTCTTTCACTCTTCTACTTCTTATAGAACAAACCATAGTCAAAAGTGCCTTTTAAATAGCGAAGTATCTTTCTGATAGCTTGATAATGTAGCTCAGTTGGTGCTTCCATAAATTTGCTAATGAGACTAACAACATATGTTAAATTTGGTTGAGAGGTTGTCATATACATCAAACTTCCCATCATTTGCTTGTAATAGGTGTTGTCAATCTTTGCTCCTTTATCTTCTCGAGTTAGCTTAGTTCTAGGAATTATAGGAACCTGGACTGAATTACAATCATCCATTCCAAACCTTTCCAGAACCTCACAAGCATATTTCTTTTGACAGATAAAGATGCCACCTGCATATTGAGTCACTTTTCTATGCCAAGAAAATATTTCATCTTTCCCAAATCAGTCATCTCAAATTCATTCATCATAGACTGTTTACATGTTCTAAACATGCCTTCATCATTGCCGGTAAATATTAAATCATCCATGTATAAACACAATCAAAAGATTACTTTTTTCTCTAGTTTTGATGTAGAGTGTGCTCATAGGGACACTTGTGAAAGCCTGCTTTGCTAAAGTAGGTGTCAATTCGATTATACCAAGCTCTTGGAGTTTGTTTCAAACCATAAAGAACTCTTTTCAGCTTATAGACCATATCCTTGATTCCCTTCTTTATATAGCCTGGTGGTTGATCCACGAATACTTGCTTTACAAGTTCTCCGTGTAAAAATGCCGATTTCACATCCAGTTGAAAAGCATATCATTCATAGCAGCAAAAGAGATGATCATTCTTATTGTGTCATGCCTTTGCTACTAGTGCAAACACTTCAGAATAATCAATTCCATACTTTTTGAGTATATCCTTTAGCAACTAAACGAGCCTTGAACTTGTCAACTTCCCACTTTTTCATTCAACTTTGTTTATGTAAATCCATTTTACTCCCATGTTTTTTCTCCTTCAGGGAACTCCACTAGCTCCCATTTGTGATTTCTTTCAATAATTTCAATTTTTGCATCCATAGCTTTTCTCCATTTTGAATCTTTAATTGCCTCATCAAAAGTAATAGGGTCATTTTCTGTAAATAAAGCAAGATGAGCCAATGTGTCTTATTCAGAAAACTCTTCACCACTTGTATAATCATTCATCCAAACTGGTCTTCTCCCCAATTGGTGCACATCTTGCAGAGGAGTTTTAGATGCCTCAGGTAGTGATGTTTATGTTGCCTCATTCACACTACCAAATTCATTTGATTTTTCCTCATCATTGTATACATCTTTTTCAACGTCAGCTGTTTCATTGTCTTTGAGTTCAAGAGCCACTGAATTTCCCTTATTTGTGCCTTCCCAATCCCAGTTGCTATTTTTTCGTCAAACACCACATCTTTAGAAATGCAAATCCTTTTTGTTATAGGATTGTAAAGACGATAAGCCTTGGATTCTTCACTCACACCAAGCAGTACACATTTTTCTCCCTTCGCATCAAGTTTCATTCTCTTTGGATCTAGAATGTACACATATGCCACACATCCAAATATTTTGAAGTGATCAACAATTGGTTTGTGGCCTGACCAAGCTTCTTCTAGTGTCATATTCTTCACAGAAAATGTTGGACTTTGATTTAGAACATACACATTCCAATTAACTACCTCAGGCTAGAAAGCCTTTGGCATGCTCTTGCTTGCTAGTAGACTTCAGCACCATATTCATAATGGTTTTGTTTCTCCTTTCTAATACACCATATACACCATTGCTTTCACACACATTTGCAAACTCATTGGATGTATATTCTCTACCTTGATTTGTTCGAAGGCATTGAATAATTTTTTTTGTCTCCTTCTCAACTCTGGCTTTGAATCTCTTAAATATTTCAATAGCTTCTGATTTTTCAGCTAAAAAATACACCCATGTTTTTCTGTTGAAGTCATTAGTGAAGGTTATAAAATACCTTTTGTTGTTGTTGGAAGTAGGATTCATAGGCTGTAAATGTTTGAGTGCACTAGTTGTAGAACATGATTCGCTCTCCAAGTACACTATTTAGGAAATGATTCTCTATGTTGCTTTGCAATTACACATTCTTCACATACATGAGAGGGAGCTTCGATCTGAGGAAGCCCTTTCACCATTTTTTTAGCTGTAAAGTTTTGAGTCCACTAAAGTTTAAGTGTCCAAACCTGTAATGCCACAATCAAGAGGAATCTTGAATAGATGACTGGAAACAAGTTTGATCTCCAGAAAGTTTTAGGTTTGAGTTGAAACATTCAATTACCATACATCTTAATATCAACAACTAATCCTCCTTTTAAATCATGAATTTGATAACTTCCTCTCTGGAACATAATTGAACCTGCTTCTTGTAGTTGTCCTATGCTGATCAAATTGCTTTTAAGTTATGGTATATAAAATACATCACCTACATTCTGTATCTTCTTGTTCATCAACATTTGAACACTTCCTTTTCCTATAACACTTATGCTAGAATCATTTCCAAGCTTGACCTTTTCTCGAAAATCTTCATCTAAGTCATAAAAAAACTTTTGTTTCATGTCATGTGATTGCTACATCCAGAATCAAGATACCATATTGCTCCATTTCCAACTAACTTGTTCTCTGTGTAAGCCATCAATAACATCTCTTCTTCTTCTTTCATTTCAGCAAAGTTTGCCTTTTCTTCCCTTTTATGGGGACAATCCCATTAAAAGTGACCAATCTTATGACAATTGTAGCATTCAATAAATGCTTTGTCAAAGTTTCCTTTTCTAGTGCCACGACCACGTCCCCATCCTCTTCCTCTGAAGCTTCCACGACCTCTGCCTCCTCTAAAGGAATTTCCAGCATAAGTCACATTAAGAGCTTGTTCTTGCTCAATGTGTTTAGACATGCGTTGTTCATGCACTAATAGTGAACTTTGCAGCTCATTTACTAACATAATATCCATGTCATTAGATTCTTCTATTGAATATACCACATAATCAAACTTAGATGTCATAGAGCATAGGATTTTCTCTATGACTGTAACATCTTCTAGTTTCTCGCCAAGCATTTTCATCCGATTTGCAATAGTTAGTTTCCTTGCAAAGTACTCATCCACATATTCTCCATCGTTCATGTGTAGCATTTCAAACTCCTTACGAAGAGCTTGCAAATGAGCACATTTAACTCTAGTGGTGCCTTGATACTTCTTCTTAGGGAGTCCTATATGTCTTTAGCAGCGTCCTTCTTTAGAAGAGTCTCAAGAACAGTTCGGTTTATTGCTTGAAATAAGAAATTCTTTGCCTTCAGATCCTTCAGCTTCAAGTTTGATATTGCCTTTGACTGTGCCTCCGTCAGATCTGTGCCTTCTCTTGCTTCTGGAATTTCTTCCTTAATGAGTCCCAAATATTCCTTTGATCTAAGAAAATTCTCCATCAGCATGCTCCAATGATTATAATAACCATCAAGCCTTGGGATTATTGGTTGAAAAAAGCCACTAATGTTTCCCTCAAATTTCATTTCAAGTGTTTACAGAAGATTGTTGCTTCAAATAATAATAAGGCCCTATCTACAGCTTTGATACCAATTGTTGATTATCATAATAATTATTAGCAAGTAAATTAAAGTTGTATCCTCACTCTTATTGGAATTAAAGAATAACTAACTTTAAATAGCCTTACATCACAATTGCTTCTCATAAAAATAAGCTAGATAATAATAACAGAAACCCACTAACTCGATCAACCCAACAGCTGTGATTCACAACTGTCACTCATAGTTTATGGGATTTATTAACAGAAAACAAATAAAGTAAATCCTAACAACTTTACCAATTATGATAACAAATTGAACATTACTCAATTGAAATATCTTCTAAAAGTGACAAGATAAACTTTCATGTTTAGCTGAAGTTCCCCAAGACAACAAGTAATCTTGGGGAACCTTGTAGTCTCAGTCTTGCCACTACCTTGAACTACTCTGTGTCCTTGGGGACTCAGAGTTGATTTTGCTATTAGTTGAAGATGGAAGAGAATGATGTAGGGTGACATTATTTTTCTCAACCCCATCTTGGCTAAATCTTTGGGGAACCTTGTAGTCTCAGTTTTGTCTTTGCAGATTTAGTTGTTGCCATATAGCTAGGGAGGGTAGTACTGCTCTGTATCCCATTCTCAGCATGTTTTGGTTTCACTGTGTAGAAGAACAGATCAACATGACCAGTTTAATTGAAGATTCCCAAGTTTAAAATGTCTGTAACAAATCTCTTATCTGCAAAATCTATTAGTTAGGGATGTAATCTATTTTTGAATTCAAATCAGATTATGTATAGGATATCTAGTTAAAGTTTGTTATTCTGTAATCTATTTAAAGCACCTTGTAACTCACGAATGAAGAAAAGGAAAATTATCATTCAAATCTGAATCTCTTATTCTATATGGTATCAGAGCACAAAACAAAGACCTACGTCTGATCCTCTTCTTTTTCTTTTTTTCTCAAATATAATGGCTTCGTCTTCTTTAACTACCCTTCCCAACACTGCTTCTTCATTATTCGTTCCCTCACTCTCCTATTTATCTTTTACCCTCAGTATCAAGCTTAATCATTCTCAAGCCCTCCCATATTTTCGTGGTCAAGGTGTTTAGGATATCTTGATGACACAATTCTGAAACCTACAAAAAAGATAGATGCCCCTTATCCAACTACAAGTGCCATTACAAAAATACCAAATCTAGAATATGAACATTGGTTTCGCCAAGATTCTTTAATCCTTGCCACCATCAATACTTCTCTTACAAAGGAAGTTCTCTCTCAGGTCATGATATATACCACATCAAAAGATGTATGGTTTGCCTTGCAATGAAATTTCTCTTCCATTTTCACGTGCTAAGTTGTTCAACTTCGAACTCAGCTTGCCACTGCACGTAAAGGAGTCATGATTGCTAAGGATTATTTTCTTTCCATCAAATGCATGGCTAATGAACTTGTGCATGTTGGCCAACCTCTCAAGTCTGATGAAATACTTACTTATATTCTTGCTGGCCTTGGTCAGATGCTGTCACATTGGAGGAACTTTATTCTCTGCTCCTTATTACCGAGTCAAGGATCAATCAGCACTATCACAACATTCAAGTTGCTGCATTTGTGAATATGGCCATCGAACAACCTCCTCCCTTTTCATCTCGCCATGGTAACAACTATCCATCCTCTAATCGAGGTCGTGGAAGTACCTTTATCGTGGCAAAGGTCGCAGTGGTCGTTCACTCACACATGATCAAACTTATAACTCTCTTGTTTGTCAGGTATGCCTCAAACCAGGACATCATGCACTTAAATGCCATCATCATTTTGATCTCTCTTACCAGGATCAATCCCTATACCATCCACCTCATGCTTTTCTTGCTGCTCGACATCACCATGCTACTCATAAGTGGCATCCCGATATAAGAGCCACACATCATCTCACAAATGATCTGAACAACATTCATATTCCAAAGTGAGGACTGTGATGGTCACGATCATATTCAAGTGGCAAATGGTGCAGGTTTGAAAATTACTTACAGTGGTCAATCCACTCTCTTCCCATCTAAATCCTTTATTCTCAACCAAATACTAGTTCCTGATATCACAAAAAATCTTCTTTCAGTCCATCGTTTCTATCGAGATAATAATGTTTTCTTTGAGTTTCATGCCTCTTATTTTCTTGTGAAGGACTACTTGGGGAACATCCTGCATCAGGGACCACTTCATAACATCCTTTACAATTTTTCAATGTCACTGCTCATCTTCTGCCTCAAGCTTTTTCCAGTATTCACATCTCTATCACTTTTGTGGCATTGGTGCCTTGGCCATGCTTCTTTCCCGGTTATTAATAAAGTTATTTCCTTTCCTATATCCTATAATAAAAGTTCTATTTGCTATCACTGCCAAATGACCAAAAGCCATGCTTTGCCCCTTTTTCTCATTCACATATCTTTGTTTCGAAAACCATTAGAAACTACTATATTTGGATGTTTTGGGGGCAACACTCATCTTATCAACTACAGGTGCACATTATTAAAACACAAATCTGATGTATTACACATATTTCAAAAATTTCAAGTTCCAGTCGAACGTCAATTCAATACAAAAATTAAAGCCATCCAAACTGACTGGGTGGTGAATTTCGCAACCTGAATCATTTTTTACAAAATCAAGGAATTAGTCATCGAGTAACATGTCCTTATGTGCATCAACAAGCTGGTGCCATTGAACGGTGTCATCGCCAAATTGTGGAAGTTGGCCTTGCCTTACTTGCTCACTCCCATTTACCAAATATTTTTTGGGAAGATGCCTTCTTAATGGTTGTTTATATCATTAATTGTTTACCCACTCCAATTTTACAAAACAAATCACCTTATGAAATGGTTAATCATTCTAAACTAGATTTCAATTTTTTACGAGTTTTTAGATATGGTTGCTGGCCTTATGTCCGTATAATAAACATAAAATGGATTTTCATTCCAAAACATGTGTCTTCATTGGTTATAGCATTGGTCATCGGGGGTATAAATGCTTAGATGTCTCCACTACTAAAATATATGTTCCCGTCATGTTGTTTTTGATGAGTCTCTCTTTCCCTATGAGCCACCAAAAACTGTTGTTCCCTCTATTCCTGAAACTCCTACCATTCTTCCTTCGAATCTCTAATTATCTTATTCTCGTTCTAGTGTTTCTACAAATTCTAATTCTCAAACCACAACACCAACAATGCCTCAAATTGAACTTGATGTTACTTCAGTTACCCTTGTTCTTGCACCCCTTCTAATATACATGCTGATGATAGTATATGCATGAATCGAAAGAATCTCATTGGGTGGTAGTTAAAAGAATCTTGCAATACTTAAAAGAAAGTATCTCACATGTTCTTTTAATTCAACTTATCATCTTCTTCAACTTCAGACCTTTAGTGATGCAGACTGGCATCAAATCAAGATGATAGAAGATCAATTGGTGCTTACTGTGTCTATCTTGGTAAAAACTTGATTTCATGGAGCTGTAAGCAGCAACCAACTATTGCCCGTACCAACACCGAAGCAGAGTATAAAGCTTTAGCAAATGCAATTGTGGAAATTCAATGACTCAAGTCTCTGCTTTCAGATCTTCATGTCTCGACCATACACCCTCCCATTCTTTGGTGTGACAACATTGGAGCCACTTATCTCACAAGTAATCCTTTCTTCCATGCCCGTACAAAACATATTGAAATCAATTTTCATTATGTCTGTGATCAAGTTCTTAGTGGTCAGTTAAATGTTCACCTCATCTCTACTAAAGATCAATATGCAAACACTCTTACAAAGCCCTTGTCTTCTCAGTGTTTTAAACTTCTACGTGACAATCTAAGGGTCCACTCCTTACCCTTTTGATTGCGAGGGCATATGGAAGAACAAATCAACGTGACCAGTTTAATTGAGATTCCAAGTTTAAAATGTCTGCAACAAATCTCTTATTTGCAAAATTTATTAGTTGGGGATGTAATCTATTTTTGAATTCAAATCAGATTATGTATAGGATATCTAGTTAAAGTTTGTTATAGCTATAAGGAAATGAGAACTCGACTTCAGTCCAAGTCTTATAGCTAAGTCTGATTGTTAGCTTACTAATTTTTTGGAGGCACGAACAATTATTGTTCAAATTAGTAACTATTGTTGTGTCTTTCCCCAGAAAAACATTCACTGTTTGAATTAGTGAATATTTCTGCTATAATTTGAAGAAACTTGAGAACCAAGAAATACGAAAAAGAGATAGTTTGTATATGAAAAATTTAGAGCAGAATTCTCTTAGGTTACTGTTATCCCTTGAATTTTATTTATAGGAAAAGTTGAACCATTACAAGAATAAGAATTCTAGTCTATTACAAACTCTACTCTTATCCATATTCTAGATACGTAACTAATTAAGAAATTATAATTAACTAAACTTGATCAACACTTGATCTCATTAAAAAACAAACTTAAACACTATTGATACTATAAACTTTAATCCAGTTGCAGTTTTGGAATCAAAGTCTTCAATCTTCAACACTCCTCCTTGGTTCCAAGGCTGCACATTCCTATCTTCTCCCTTAACTTTTCAAATCTATTTTTGGCTAGAGGTTTAGTGAACAAGTCTCTAACTATTCTTTTGAAGTGCAATATTTCATCTCTAGTTCTCTTTTTTGTTGAAATAACCTTAAGGCATGAAATTTGATCTTCATGTGCTTTGTCTTGTCATGAAACACATAATTCTTTGAGATGGTATGGCTTATATATTGTTACATAGCAATTTTATGGGAGTTGATTGACAGCAATCAAGATCTTTTACATCTTCCTTAGCCATACCAATTGCTTTGTAGCCACATATGCAACAATATACTTTGTCTCTGCTGTGGAGTGTGCCACCACAGACTGTTTCTTGGAGAGCCAACTGAACATATTTTTTCCTAAGGCAAAGCAGTACCCTAAGGTACTCATCATACCTTCATCACTTCCACCCCAATCACTATCAGTGAAGACAACAAGGATGATAGGCTTGGATTTCACAAAATACATGCCTAGATCCTCAGTCCCCTTCAAATACCTTAGAACTCTCTTAGCTGCCATAAAATGAGTTTGACTTGGCTCTTGCATGACCCTGGAGAGATAGTTGACAGCAAACAAGATGTCTGGATGTGTGATGGTTAAATATAACAAACTTGCAACTAAGCTTCTATAAGTCTTCCCATTTGTTTCTGGTGCTCCATCATCTTTTGTTACTTTCAATCCTTGTATCATAGGAGTTTGGATTGGTTTGGAATTTGTCATTGCAAAATTATTCAATATCTTCAAGACAAAAGTCTTTTGACATAGGAAGCATTCTTATTCTGACTGAATTACCTTCATCCCCAAGAAATATGATAATAAGTCAAGTTCATACATCTCAAATTTATCCTTCATGTTTTTTTTGAACTCCTCTACTAGCTGCTCCTTGTCTCCTATGATTAATAGATCATCTACATATACTGAAACCATCAATACATGATCATCAACATGTTTCACATATAGAGTTACCTCATTTACACTCTTTTCAAACCCCAAGCTCAGTAGGTGATCATCAAGTCTGCTATACCAAGCTCTAGAAGCTTGTTTGAGTCCATATAAAGCCTTTTTCAATAGGTAAACTTAGTTTGAATTCTGATTTTCAAACCTTGATGGTTGCTCAATGTAAATCTCTTCATTCAAAAGACCATTTAAAATTGCAGATTTGTCATCTAATTAAAACATATACCAGCCATGTTGAGCTACGAGAGCAAGCAAAAGTTTCATTGTATAATGCCTAGAAACTGGAGCACAAATGTTTGTGTAGTCAATATCAGCCTCCTAAGCATAGCCTTTCACTACAAGTCTTACTTTGTATATGTTAATTTTTCCATCAGCATTTAATTTTGTTTTGAAGATCCATTTCACTCCAATTACCTTCTTATTGGTAGGTCTGTCAACCAACACCCATGTTTGATTTTTTTCAATCATTTCAAGCTCCTCCTTCATTGCTGCAACCCATACTTTGGAGTTCATAGCTTCTTCAAACTCGATTGGCTTTGTCTCAGCCATATAACATTTGTTGTAAATATCAGCTAAGGACCTTATTGATAGTAAAGACAGAAAAGGAAAGACAGTAAGAGATAGCAAAAGGAAAGACAATAGACAGTTAACATAGAAAAGGAAAAGCATGCTAAGGTTGACAGTATACACAGAAAAGGAAAGCATATATACTGCATTAAAGTAGAATTATAAATAGGTAGATTTACTTACTATAATTAGCACTCTAGATATAGCTTGACAGTTGTAATTAAATGTAATCTAGATTATAAATAAGAGCAATAGAGTAAGAGGGGAGGTAATTCATACTATAACTAGCACTCTAGATATAGCTTGATAGCTGTAATTAAATGTAATCTAGATTATAAATAAGAGCAATAGAGCAAGAGGGGAGGTAATTCATATTATAACTAGCACTCTAGATATAGCTTGATAGTTGTAATTAAATGTAACCTAGATTATACATAAGAGCAGTAGAGCAAGAGGGGAGGTAATTCATACCAAACCTGTTATGGTATCAGATCCCCTAGCTTAAAAAAATCTTAAAAACCCTAAAATTTAAGAGTCTTAGCTTGATGGAAAAGGGAGAAAATGTCTGTGTCAAATTTACTAGCAAGAATTATGTTGCTTGGTCTTTTCAAATGGAGATTTTTCTCAAAGGAAAGGAGCTGTGGAATAATGTAGATGAGGGCGAAAAAGGAGATTTAAGTGCTGAAGGATCAGCTTGTGCAAAAACTACATGGGCAATAATGGATGCACAAGTCATGTTGTGGATCCTTAGTTCAGTGGAACCTCACTTCATCATGTCATTAAGACCTCATAGATCAGCCAAAGCTATGTGGGATCATCTCACACAAGTCTACAATCAAGATAACAATGCAAAGAGATTTCAGCTTGAGTTAGAAATTGGAAATTACACCCAATGAGATCTATCTATCCAGGAGTATTATGCTAGATTTCTTACACTTTGGAATGACTATTTTGATCTTGATACAACCAAGATATCAGCTGAAGGGGCTTTAACAGTGCAACAGGTTCATAAAATTAGCCAAAGAGATCAATTTCTAATGAAATTGAGTTCTGAATATGAATCAGTTTGTGCCTCTCTAGTGAATAGAGATCTTGTTCCTTCTCTAGATGTTTGTTTTGGAGAGCTTTTGCGTGAAGAACAACGTCTCCATACTCAGAACACTATGGAACACGCAAAAGTGGGTTTTATAGCCTATGCTACCTACAGTAGAGGAAAAGGATCTGAGATTAAGAAAACTCAGTGTTATAACTACAAGAAGTTTGAACATATTGCACCATATTGTCAAAACAAAGTTTGTAACTATTGTAAATAGTCTGGACATATCATTAAGGAGTGTCCCATTTGACCACCCTCACGGTTTAATAAGAGCTAGTACACAACCAACTCTGCCAAGATTGTAACCAGTACTGATTCTGATGCATCTCCCTCAGCAACTCCCTTAACCAAAGAGATGATACAAGAAATGATTGTAAGTGCATTTACCACACTATGTCTTCAAGGTATAGCTGTCTCATCACTCTCTTCTTGGATATTAGATTCTGATGCATGAAATCATATGACCAATTCCTTCAAAGGATTAAGAAATGTTATAAAATACCAGGGAACAACACAAATTCAGACTGCTAATAGGAGTGTTCTTCCCATTGTAGCTATTAGTGATAAACCACTTTTAAGAGATATTTTGTTTCACCAAAATTGGCTAAGAATTTGGTTTTTGTAGGGCAGTTTGTAGATGATAATTGTAAGGTTTCTTTTTCTAAAATAGGTGTGTTGTGCAGGATCAAATGACAAGGCAGTTGATGGCGAAGGGGTCTAAGCATGGACGTCTATTTCTCCTACACCATGTTGTTCCAAGAAGAGTGGTTTCTTTTCCTGTGTTATCTCTCTTTTATAATGTCTCCAAAGTGTCTAAAGAAGTGTGGCATAGGCGTCTTGGTCATCCTAATAATAGGTGTTGTCTCATCTTCTAAAATTAGGTTTAATAGATAATAAAATGCATTCATCTTCTAGTTTATTTCTTGATTGTGCTACATGTAAACTTTGGAAAAGCAAAAGATTACCCTTTTCTTCAGAAGGTAGTAGAGTTATTAAAACATTTGATATTGTTCATAGTGATATACAAGGAATCAGCCCAGTCCTATCTCATGTAGATTACAAATATTTTGTAACCTTTTATAGATGATTACAATAGGTATACATGAGTTTACTTCCTAAAAAACAAAATCATAAGTCTTCTCTATGTTTAAACTCTTTCTAGAAATGATTCAAAATCAAGTTGCTGCCACTGTTAAGATTCTAAGATCAGATTGTGGAGGAGAATATATGTTCAATGATTTCCAATCATTCTTGCAAAACAAGGGCATTATTTCTCAAAGATCATGTTCCTATACTCCACAATAAAATGGAGTAGTAGAACGCAAAAATCAACACTTTTTGAAGTTGTTAGAACTCTGCTAATTGAGACTTTTGTTCCACCAAAATTTTAGGTAGAAGCCATTACTACTGCCACATATCGAATCAATAGGCTTCCTTCACAAAAATTAGATCTAGACTCTCCATATTTTAGGCTTCATCACTGTCAGCCCACATAAGATAATCTACACACTTTGGGGTGTGTATGTTTTATGCATTTGCCTCCCTCTCATAGGAATAAACTCACTGCTCAGTTCATTAGATGTGCTTTTCGTGGGTATAATGTCAATCAAAAAAGGTTTCTTTGCTTTGATCCTCATACTAATCAAATTCATATTTCTAGAAATGTTATATTTCTTGAAAATCAATGTTTCTTTCCTATGTTGTCCTCATCAAACACACAAGTTTTGTTACCTTCTTTCACTGATTCTGCTGATCAAAATGTTACACTACATACTCCTATAATTGAGAACATAACATAAAGGTTTTTACTCAGTCAACCATTGGTGGTGTACAGCCGTAGACAGCTACATGTGCAGCCCTTTCACCTACTATCTTGCCATCTGATTCAAGCCATTCTTTTGATTTTGAGGTACATGACTCACTCCCTATACTGCCTTCTTTAAAAAGAACTGGCCTGGTTTCTATACCACCTAATAGGTATGGTTTTGAGCCATCAAAAGTTCCATCCTCTTAGTCTGCTCTCTCTACTACACTACACTCTATTGCCATTCTTGTTACTTATTCACAGGCTGCTACAGAATCATGTTTGCAGCAGGCCATGCAAGAAGAATTGCATGACCTAAAATCTAATCACACGTGGGATGTTGTTGAGTGTCCTGCTGATGTCAAACCTCTTGGGTGTACGTGGGTGTATTTTGTGAAGGTCAAGGCTGATGGCAGCCTTAACAGATACAAGGCCAGACTAGTGGCCCTTAGGAATCATCAGCAGTATGGGGTTAACTATGATGAAACATTTGCTCCAATGGTCAAAATTACTATTATACGCACCATTCTAGCTATTGCAACCTCACAACAATGGGATTTACACTAATTGGATGTGAAGAATGCCTTTCTTCATGGAGATCTTACTAAAAATATCTAAATGAGACCCCTTGCTGGGTTATTTTTTACCTCTACTTATGATGTGTGTAAACTATGCAAGTCCTTGTATGGACTTAAACAAGCCCGTCGTGCATGGTATGCTAAATTTGCCTTTACTCTTCTGGATTTTCAGTTTCTAAAAAGCAAATATGAAATATCTAAATGAGACCCCTACTGGGTTATTTTTTACCTCTACTTATGATGTGTGTAAACTATGCAAGTCCTTGTATGGACTTAAACAAGCCCCGTCGTGCATGGTATGCTAAATTTGCCTTTACTCTTCTGGATTTTCAGTTTCTAAAAAGCAAATATGATGCATCCTTATTCATGCGATATACTGACAAAGGTGATGTGTTTGTTCTAGTGTATGTCCATGATATAATCATCACTGATATTGATGTACATTTAATTCAGCATCTTAAACAACACTTACAACAATCTTATCACATAAAGGACCTTGGTTATCTAGCCTACTTTCTTGGTTTAGAAATACAAGCTGGTACACAAGGATTCTTTGTATCACAACACAAATATGCCATGGACTTGATAGTTACAGCTGGTCTTCAGAATTTATCACCACTGGATACTCCTATGGGACTCAATATCAAGCTTATGAAGGATGAAGGGGAGCTACTACCTAATCCCATAGTATATCACACACTTGTGAGTAGCTTGATCTACCTCACAAACACTAGGCTAGATATCTCTTATGTAGTGCAACAAGTGAGTTAATTCATGGCCTCCCCTAGACATCTACATATGGCTGTTGTGAAAAGGATCATACGATATGTGAATGGTACCCTTCATCGAGGGTTATGCTACCCTATTAGAACTTCACCTACTCTACATGCCTATAGTGATTCTGATTATGCTAGGTGCTCAAATACTAGAAGATCCACTACTGGATAGTGTATGTTCCTTGGTCACACTTGTTTCATGGAAAAGCAAGAAACAGGATAAGGTTTCTAAATCCTCAGCTGAATCAGAATACAGGGCTATGTCCCAAGCATGTTCAAAGATATTTTGGCTACATGGGCTTCATCTGACCTGGGTTTTCGACAGGAAACACCAACTCCTCTCTATGGGGACAATACTAGTGCAATCCATATGTCATCCAACCCTATTTTCCATAAAAGACTAAGCATATTGAAGTGGATTGCCACTTCATTCGAGATGCATTTGAAGACAAGATTATCTCTCTTCCTCATGTGATCAGCAACCTTCAAGTTGTTGATATCTTTACTAAAACCTTCACAAGCCAAAGAGATCAATTTCTAGTAGACTAATTGATGTTGTTGGATAAACCAGCATCAATTTGTGGGGGGATAACTGTAAAGATAGAAAAAAAAAGGCAGTAAGAGATAGCAAAAGGAAAGATAGTTGATAGTTAACACAGAAAAGGAAAAGCATGCTAGAGTTGACAGTATACACAGAAAAAGAAAGCATATATACTACATTAAAGTAGAATTATAAATAGACAGATTTAGTTACTATAACTAGCACTCTAGATATAGCTTGACAGCTGTAATTAAATGTAATCTAGATTATAAATAAGAGCAGTAGAGCAAGAGGGGAGGTAATTCATACCAAACATGTTACTTATTCCCCTAACTGGTTGATCATCTATACTTTTTTCATTTTTCAGTTCATTGCATTACTTCTATATTAGCCATTTAACTGATGCATTCTCCTAATTCCATGTAGCATTTTCTATAAAGTTTATATCTCTAGCAATCACAACTTTGTTAACATTTACATCATAAATTTTATAGGCCTTGGACTTTGAACTATAGTTTATAAAGATTCCCATATTAGCCTTTTGATCAAGTTTTTTCTTGTTAGCATCATGTTTCAGGACATAACATATGCTACCAAACACCCTTAAATGATCAATGTTAGGTTTAACACCATACCAGATTTCATAAGGGTTTTGTCTGCCAAAACTCTTGAGGCCATTCGATTTTGAATATATGATGTTATGTTTATTGCCTTTATCCAAAACTTTACTAGCATTTTCTTCTCGTACATCAAGCACCTTGCCATCTCTAATGTTCTGTTTTTCCTCTCACTTACCCCATTTTGCCGTGGAGTGTAGGGTACTGTCAGTTGGTGTTTGATCCCCTCTTCACCAAGTATCCTTCCAGCTATCAAGAGGTATATTCACCTCTATTATCTGATCTTTAGATCTTCAGTTTGTCATGTTTCCAATTTAACTGTTGCCTTGAATTTCATAAACTCAGCAAACACATCAATCTTAGCTTTTAGAAAATAAACCCAGCAAAACCTGAAAGATGAATAAAAGAAAATACTTTGATCCATTCACGGATTCATTATGCATCGGCCCACACACATATGTGTGTTTATGAGTTGTAGTTTAGTTGTAGCTTTGAATTCAGTATTTGGGAAATCAACTTTAGTCTGCTTTCCTAATTGACAAGCTTACAAAAAAACACCTTGATCATGTATCTTGGGTAACCCACGTGCCATCTGTGTGTATGAGTTGTAGTTTATTTTAGAAAATAAACCCAACAAAACCTACTATAATCATCAACAAATAGAAGAAAATACTTTAATCCATTCAAGGACTCACTATGCATCGGCCCACACACATCTGTGTGTATGAGTTGTAGTCTGCTTTCCTAATTGACAAGCTTCACAAAAAAACACCTTGATCATGTATCTTGGGTAACCCACGTGTCATCTACAAGTGAGCCATCCTTTTTAAAGCAGCATAATTGAAATGTTCCAATCTTTTATGCCAAAGAACAAATTTATCACCCTTTACATATGTTAGCAATCTAACATATTTCTTTCCAATCAACATTAAAGCTTCTATTTATCATTTTTGCAGACAATAGTATTACCCCATTTTTTTCTTTGATATCACACACTTCATCATCAAGGAGTAATGAATAGCCAGATTCTATTAGCTGCCCCACACTAACCAAATTCTGATTTATTTGAGGTACATATAACACATCATTTAGAATTTTTGTACCTACCATTTTTTTTACTGCAATTGCTCTTTTTCCTTCAACTTTCACATAGTTTCCATTACCAATTTTAACTCTTGATATGTAGCTTTTAGCCATGTTTCTGAATAGCCTGAGATCTGCAAACATGTGGTTGGTGCAGCCACTATCAATGAGTCATGATGAGTCACTTCCCTTTGTTGTATTGCACATCTACTGTATTGTGGCTACAAATAAAAGTTCATCCTTGACTTGTGAACTATCCTATTCTTGAGCCTGTTTTACATCATCTAATCTGGTTTTGCAAAATTTTTATGTATGTGACCAAATTGTTTGAAATTTTGACACTGCACATTCTTGAGTCAGCACCAGGCTTTAAGATGATTTGTCTTCTGACAATATTTGCATGCAGAGAGCTCTTTCTTCTCTTTCCTTATGTTGTTGTGTTTTCAGTTACTATATTGTCAGTTGTTTGGTTTCCAATCTCTTCCTTTTTCTCTTCTTCAACTTTTGATTGTTTCTGAAAATATTCTTGGTTCGACTCTTCTCTTTAAAGATAGCAACTAGAGCATCTTCACTTGTTCCTTCTAGTTTGTAAGCTTGTCTTTGCTCTATAGCTTGCATTGCATTTACATGTTCTTGGAGGCTCATCTCAGCAAAATCTTTTGAATCTTCCAAGGAGCATATCTTATGCTCAAATTTTTCAGGTAAGCTTACCAGTACTTTCTCCACAATTCTTGATTCTGGAAAATCTTCTCCCAGTAGTCTCACTTGATTTACCAATTTTGAGATGTATGAGGAGAAGTCTTTGATTGTGTCTGTTTCTTTTCATCTTCAATCCTTCAAATTGCCTTCTCAAGTTCAATACCTGCATCTTTCTTGATTTTACATCTCCTTGGAACTCGACCTTCAGCTTGTCCCAAGCTTTTTTGGTAGTTTTACAAGTCATGATTCTTGTAAAAATTTCTTCACTTACTTCATTATGAAGGTAGGTTAGTGCTTTGAATCATTTTGCTCTTTCTTCATTAAGAACTTCAATTTGAGCAATTGTTGGATTGTTTCCAAAAAAGAGTTGGCTGCTTATCACTCTCTACTATCTCCTATAAATCAAAGGCTTTCAGGCATGTTTCCATTTTCACACCCAAACATCATAATTTTGACCTGTAAATGATGGTGTTTTTGTAGGAAAATTTGCAAATTCCATTGACAACAACTTACTTAATCTCTCGTGTGTTTCACTCACTATCCCTTCAAAGCAAATAACTTTAATTCCTAAAAATATTTCACTTTAATCTCTCATGTTTCACACAATCCCTTCAAAGAACAAAACATCTCTAATACCAAATGTTGGAAAATTTTCTAGAGGCACGAACAAATACTATTTAAATCAGTAATTGTTGTTATGTCTTTTTCCAGAAAAACATTTCGTGTTTGAATCAGTGAATATTTCTGCTATAATTTGTAGAAACTTGAGAACCAAGAAACATGAAAAAGAGACAGTTTGTATATGAAAAATATTAAGGAATCATCTCACATAAAAAGCTTAAGTTGTTAGGTGAGACCTTAGAATATGATTTATATTATTCTTTAACACACCTCTTCAAGTGAAATCTTGTGCACTAATGAAAAAGAATTGTAGTCTATTACAAATTCAACTCTTCTCCATATTCTGATAAGTAACTAATTAGGAAATTGTAATTAACTAAACTTGATCAACACTTGATCTTATTAAGAAAAAAAAACTTAAACACTAATGATATTATAAACTTTAATCCAGTTGCAGTCTTGAAATCAAAGTCTTCAATCTTCAACAACTAATACTGATTGTGTTCTTCCTCTACTTTTCCAGAGGGCAGCATGTGTAGTTGCATAACTGAAATCCCGCAACAAGATCATATTGTCCCAGACGATGAAGACGTGCTTGAAGAGGAGAACATCGTCAAAAATAATGTAAAAGACAACACAGTCAACCCAGATGTTGCAGTTCAGATACGTGGACGTGGAAAGACATATCCTGGGGCCACACAAATTTGTTGTTTTAAATGCAAGAAGACTTCACCTTACCATGCTGTTAGGGTAAGCAATTCCTTGCCAGCTTACGAGTACCATGCTGGTTTGAGAGGGCAAAAGAAATCTCCCTCCTTTTTCCGCATTTGGATTACAGTCTAGCTATATTAAATAAAGGATAGGGATCTACTCTATGTCTGTTGGCATCGACAACCTCTTGAAAGAAAATTTTAACCAAGCTATAAAAAGTACTTAAATTTCTCAAAATTATATAGCTTAAGGTTCATTGGAAAGCCCTCTTGACCAAAAGCAAGAAATAGAGACATAATCAATACAATATTATGTATGCTCAAAAGCTATGTC